>WOFM01000052.1:22547-223556 GCA_011428145.1 Ericerus pela | reverse complement strand
ATTCAAACTCTCATAAGAGATATAATGTTCCCACATTTTTAAGCACAAAATTGCTCAAAAAATTTTTAATGTGAAATTTAAGTGAAGGGAGGTTAAAGTTAAATGATGTTTGTGAATATGTGCCCAATTTTCAAAAATACAGATAATAAATTCTTTCTTTCAAATGGTGTATTGCCGGACTCGTATTTGTAGGGCTTTACTTGTACTCAGTGATGGTCAAAAGATCAGATCAAAGATCATTAGATTGTTAGATTGTGTAAAAGATTGCGATCTTAGATTGTTAGATCATTATTTTTCAAACGATCTAAGATCACAATCTAGATCACACTTTTCAAGTGGATAGATTGCGTAAAAAATTGAAAATGGAAATAGCAAAAATAAACCCAAAAGGCCAAAACTGTTGAATCTATCCAGTATATTTCTTATAAATCGAATTCATGTTATGGGTTGCCTTCACAAATGAGCAAACCTTCTGTCTTTATAACGACTGTTCTCAATCTTTGATAAATATCAAATTGTCGAGTTGATATTTTTAAAATATAAATGCATTTTAAGCAGCTCAGTGCATGTAGAAAAATTTTTCTCCATCAGTAACAGGCTGCATGTGCCGAGTAGTGACAAAGTTTTCAAATCCATGCTTTTATTACAAGGTAATTGATAACTGATATAATTGTATGTGTTGCGAATTTGTAAAATAAGTCGTAATTGTAATCACTAATTGTAATATCATTTATTTCTGTTTAGGGCATTACATTCTTTCTAGATTCTAATTCTGTGTTTATTTCAGTTTCACCTTGATCTCAACTCCAAGTTCTGAGTCTGACTAACTTCAATCGACATACTTGTAAGTATTTAAAAAAAAATGGCCATCAATTTTTAGGCGATCTAGATCACCACAAAATCGCAATCTTTTAAATTGATCTAGATCGCGATTTGTCCGTGATCTTTTGATCACAATCTTGATAGCAGCACGTGATCTTTCTCCCAACACTGACTTGTACCAATTTGTCTTTAATGAAATTGACTTAGAAACAAAATGGCCCGTTTAGTATTCCTGTATTTTATAGTCACCTACAGGAACTACTCTTGAGTTTTTAAATTAAAAACCTGACGTGACTTCATGTTCATATGACTCACACTACATCCGTGAGATTAATGAATAGGTACCCAACTGTGTTTAAGAGTTTCAATATTTACGATAAACTCTGAACTGACTGTGCGGTGAAATCTCCTGTTCTCGAGTAATTTTAAAATTGAAATTTTTCTTTTTGAATTAACATATTCTTATTTTCTCTCCAAATTTATATTTAAATCGTAGAATTTGCCCCTGAAACTCAATATGAACAAATGCACGACACCTACAGCTCCCGTTGATAATGAAGGTGATGGGAGATGGTTTAGTCGAGTAAGTAAATTCGTGATCAATATGTTTTTTAATTACCAGCTTATTTCTTATTATTATGGTTTTGGTAACAGTTGCAGAATATTATCAGCTATTCTTCAAAAATTTATCCGAATCCCTCTCTAATTGAATTAGCCAGTGTCCCGACTTCAATTTGTTCAGTCATTTCCAAGTTTTATTCGATTCTCGTTTTTCAGCACAATCGTATGCTTGCCGAAGCCAAAGAGAAAGAACCTGATGTTGTATTCATTGGTGATACTATCATTCAAGATTTGCAGCAAAGACCCATTTGGAATGATTTGTTCGAACCATTGCACACTCTTAATTTTGGTATGTTTGATGACTGCACTGAACACGTATTATTCAGGATACAAGACGGTATTTTGGATAATATAAATCCGAAGGTAATGCCACTTTTTTTCTATTCTGTTAAAACCAGTCGATCGTACGATTTGATATTGGACACTGTTTTGCTTAGGTTGTTGTGTTGCATGTGGGTACGTTTAATATTGAAGATAAACCATTACAAGTTGCCGAAGCAATTATAAAAATTGTCGAAGAAATTCAAGCAAGACTTCCTCATGCAAATGTAATCGTATTGGTAAGTTCTTTTTCACTAAAATAAAACCGTAGATTTGTCTTGTTTTTTTAATTTTTATTATCTTTTTGTTCTTTCTTGTGATACTAACCTAGTCAATTTTCATTTCATCGCATAATTAATTCCATTTGTTTATCATTTTTTTAAAAAAAGTATGCAATTTCTTGATTGAACTGTGCCGTTGCTTTGTTGAAGAAAGTGTTATTTTGTGATGACTGAAGATAATTCTTTGAGGTTTTACCTCAAGCCTAATACTGGTTGGTCTTACGAAGGGCTTATTTCAAACTATCAATTCGTAACCTGTTTTTTTCTTTGTTTCTTTCGTTTAGTTGTTTGTATTTGACTCGGTTAATCATCTCTCCATCAAAGATTCTGATAATTTCTATCTAGTTATTATAATCGAATTTTTCCCCCTTTCTATTCGAGAATTCTTTAAAGATGCCTTTCGATGGAAAATTCGTTGATTTCAGATAAAAGCGCTTCAGAAATTTCAACTTAATAATGGTCATTTGTTCGGTTTGATTTTTAGATTCTTATGTGTATGATAAAAAAAATTTATGACAAGAAACCATTGTTGAATGAAAATCCACTGGAACCCAATTACTTATCAGCAATAAGTTTCCTTTCACTTGGGTTAAGTGATCTTTCTTACGCAAATACTAAATTTGGAAATAATTTGTAAAAAATTTATCTGAAATATGGCCAATACTCCGATTTAGTGTGATCAGTTCAGTTTTAGTGGCTATTTTGTGACTGAAACAGAGTCAAACGGACTAGCGATTGGGGTCTTAATTTGTGTTGTAGATTAATTTTGAACTTATGATTTTGTGGTTAAGGAATTGAACCCTCAGTTAGCAACACTGTTCAGTGTAATAGCTTACTAGTAATCGAGTAATTCATATTCATCTCCATTCTTTCCCTCATTATTCAACGCATTAGGAAAAACAAAACTGCGGTGGTCTATGTCTGGCATCTCTGGTGGGGAGCGGTTGGTCCGTTCTAATCTTGAAATCCACAATTATACATTGATCACATTGTGTGTACAATTGTTGCGAACACTCATGGTTTGTCATTAATCAGTTCAGTATCGAATTGATTATCTGCTATTTATTTTCATGTTACTGAATTTGAAATGAAAACATGTCTATAGATTTCTGTTATCCGTCACTCGCTAGGAACTGGTAATTTTTTACGTTAAATTTCACGTTAGACCTTTATTTTCCAACGTATTATACGTTCGTATCAATTTGAAAATTTTAAATAATTCTGATAAGTTAATTTTACTTTCTTTTCGAGACGAGAATTTTTTTTTTTAAACTTCAATGTTCATGAAGAAAAACTGAATAATCGATGATACCTTTGAATGCTATGACGTTAGTTCAGAATTTCCTACTATAGTAAAAATTTTGGCCAGATCGTAATTTAATTTTCTTCGTTTCAGGAATTGTTACCTAGAGGACAGATGCCTAATCCGCTCCGAGAGAAAAATGAAAAAGTGAACGAACTCATTCGTGAGAAATTATCTAATGCACCAAAAGTTGAAATCGTTCGTTCTGGGAAGGCATTACTGCAAGCAGATGGTTTGCTGAGTCATCATGATGCGCCCGATTATTTTACCTTAACCGATGCTGGTTTTAGAAAAGTATTTGAACCGGTTCACGAGCTTATACTGCAGTTGTTCGCGGAAAATGATGAGAAAAATTTTTAAATGACTGAGTATAAATTACGTATTAATCTAGTTTCGCTATTCTCCACTGGTAATGCGCTTTTTTTTTCTTTTTTTGTTTTGTTCATTCTACGTCCTCAATGCTTTCGTTAATGTAATTCATAAGTAATCGAAGAAGTTATTAATTTCTTTTTTGAATAATTCTTATTTTTATTTTTTGTTATTGTTTCATCTGAAAATGTTTTAAGTATGTTAGTCAATCATGACATTAAATTGTAGGCAGTGTTGCGACGCTTCAATGTTTATAATCATGTATAATAAGTACAAGATGCACAATATTAATGCTGTAAATGTTACAACAAATACGAATAGAACTTGGTAATCGTGATCAGAATACCCTGTGCGTCGTCTTCGGTAAAACCGTGTTATTTTTTTCTTTCATTTTTTTTTTCATGTTTTCTGTTGAAATGTTATTTTCAAAATTGTTATACTGCTGCTGGGACGGACGCGGAAAAAGATTTGACGTCATTTCGTCGAATTTCCATTTTGCTTTTCTTCAAAATTTTCGACCAAAATATGTGGAAAATCGCACGATATTCGATCCATACTTTTTCATTTTTGTAAAATTTTTGTAGATACGTTCGAAGTTTTAAATCGCCGAATGCGCACGCATCCACGGTTGTTACGTTTGTGATAATGCTCTAAAAAATTTTGAAATTTTGCCGCTGACCACGGATGACTTCTAAATACGTTCATTCGGATGAAACGGTGGAAAAAAAAAGTTAATTCTATTTCTGAATACCAATTGCATCTGTCATCTAGTATCATTCCTACCATTTGTTGGAAAATTATAATTTTTTTTACAACTTTTTTATTACATTAATGTTCCATGTGCACCATCCTTCCTCTGGTGGAATTGTACACCACCTCGACCTCGTCGTTTCGTTTATCGCATTCTAAAATCGTATTCTACCGTTGAATTGGAATTAGTCAATTTTTCAATGATGTTTGTTGTTCCTTTTCTCATTTTTATTCTTCTAATTTTAATTTATTGTACCGTTGTTCTCGCGTTTTATGTTGATTGCGCGCAGATACAACCATTCATTATACATTGTTTTTGTTTCTCTCTCTCTCTCTCTCTCTCTCTATCTGTACGCGCTAAAATTGTGATAAGATACAAAGTAAGAATTTTTTTTCTCCCTAATTTTTACTTACAAATTTTTATACAAATTGAAAAAATTTTGTTACTTTGTAATTGTTTGCTTTTTGATGAAAAATTAAAAAGTTTTTGAAAATATCTTTGGAAAATTTTTTTGTTTTTAGTCGATTGTGGTTCGGTCTGTGTAGTAGTTTATCGTTGAGGAGTTGAAATTTAAAGCGAACGCATTGATTCTTCGTGATGTTTACCTGATACGGTGGAAAAATGTTTATTTGTTGTGTTGCTAATATGTTTCCGACAGAAAATTCATCAGCTATAAGGTTTTACATAGTGCGATACCACAGTTGACGAGTGGAGAATATTCAGGAAAGTATGCAAATATCTTTTTGAAATTGTCGAAAATGTAATTTCTCTCGTTCCTAATGAAGTAAATTCGACTTTTTTTACACATTTTTAATTAACTCAGTCCAGTTGTTTCAGTTTTTCTTTGCTTCCAGTACCAATCTTGATAATGTAATCAACAATTTTGTATCGAAGGAAACAAATAATAAGTGATTGCTCAGATTCTTCATTGTGTACGGGGCGTATAAGTTCCATTTTTTTGTTCGAGAAAACAAGAAAATCTTTGTAATTCATTAATTCAGAAAAATAGAAAATAGCGCAGCGAGCAAGTTAGAAAATGTAGGTTTTCGTCACCAAAAAAAAAGAAATGAATAAATAAATAAACATATGAATACAAAAAACAAAGACGAAATATTAAAAAGATTTGGCAAAATGCTGGATAAAAATTAAGTACGTTTGAAATGAAGTGACAGGAAAATTCATAATGGATTTGTATTGTGCGGTTATAGAAAACGTACGCAAGTTATTAAACGATCGTTTAGCAAATGAAATAAAAGCAATTCTGCTTTCCGAAGAGATTTTTTGGTTAATCTGAAATATCTTATCTTCTTAGAAATGTTTTGAGGTTTTTTCAAATCACTTTTATTGATGAACCGTCCAGCCGACTGAAACCAAATTTTTTAAATGCTAAAATATAATACGTACATATTTAATGTCTATACCAAATTTCGTGACTATTTGTTGAAAATTACGCATTTTAAAAGTATTAAAGCTCCAAAAATGCAACATAATAGGATGTACTGGGAATTCTATCCGACCAATCTGGACCAAAAGTCATATGCTTCATCCTTGACTAAATCTCAATAACAGGATAAAAATCTGGAAGGATAAAAATGCAGAATAAACGTTCATATATATAAAAGACCTGAAGCTGGCTTGTACTGGCCTGGCAACACTGATCAATTTGTTATTAGGATGGAAACAAAGAAACATTTGTAGTTGGCGCATGTGCCTTGAATTTTGTTTCAATAATTTTCGTTGAATTTTGTCTTGAAAAATCAGGTTGTACATTTATTGTGATGATGATGTATGTTGAAGTCAGTACCTATATTGCATGTAAAGGCAAGTTGTAATTTTAAATACTGTGAAGTTCATTGGTAATTTAGTAGGCTATGATGCGTAACTACAAGAAAAATAGACCCAAAATGACAACTATTTAATGGCAAAACTAGTTTGTCCATGAAACTGCAGAAAATTTTATCTTATTAGTAGAACTAAGGATCTGCTGAGTATGTGAAAATTTAGGCATTGGAATACCATCATAGTGGTACCTACGTAGCTAATGGGATAGGGAAGCTTCCTCAAAAATATTTTTTAGAGTTGGAAAAATTGACTAGTTGCATATATAGTTACAAAATCGTAGAATTTGATTACATTGTTTATAGGAAACTTTAAAATTTTGTAGCAGTTGGAAATTTTGGAGTAGGAAAAATTGGCAATAGTAGGTATATACCAACTATAGAAGTTGGAAAATCATGCCCGTTGATGAACTTTTTTTTCTTAGCTATTGGAAATTTCAAAAATTTTAGTTGGCAATTTTTGTTTTTCTCCCTCCCAAAAAATACTTTTGCTACACTCCCGGGGGTTCGGACAAGATTCTGGAAACTTGAAGTTTTATGAATTAGGTCGAGTGAGGTGTCGCATTCGATGTATTTTTTTCATACTGAATCGAATGAGACCAGCCTCAGATTGCTAAAACGAATAGTTCCCGAGTTATTACGGGTTTTGTACCAAGTTTTTACTGGTACAGCTATATCTAAATAAAATTCACACTTTTTGGTAGGTACAACAAAATCCATACTAACTCGGAATCTGTTTGTCCTACAGACCTGTGCTTGGTTTCAATCAATTCAGTGTGAAAAAATTCACAAAGAATAACATCTCACTACGATTAATTATGCAAAATGACAGTTTTCCCAAATTTCATACCCCCACCCTCTTCCCCCAAAACACAATATTCCAACGCCTGAATTTTCACAGATTTGGCAGATCATTCAATTCTATTTGCCAAGATAGAATTTTGAGCGAATGAATTTTGCTGTCAAACTGGTAATTTTTGGTACCTAGGTAGCTGTTATTTCTATAAAAGATACATAAGATGGTCTTCGATTAAAAAAATGAAAATACAATCCCTGGTCGATTACTTATACTATGTAGTTTTTTAAATCACTTAAAAAACAAAAAAAGGAGGAGGTTATCAATTCGATCCTTGTAAATGTTTTTTTTAATTTTTTATATTCATTCTAGCATAATTTCTCAACCTATGGGCACCAATTTTGATGAGCTTTTTTTTAAAATGACAGGATGATCCCATCTAGTGGTGTCAGTTTTTCAAAATTTTTCAATCAATTTTAATCGATTTAATCAAAAAGAGAATAATTGATCTGATTGATAATCGACTGTTAAAAAATCAAAAATCGGTTTATTGATCTTAAATTTTGTTTATGTAGAAAACCATAAGGAACCAAGTTAGAGTGAAATACCCATGAAGAAAGATGATTAAGATAATTTAATTTAGCATGTTAATAGGTTATTAGAAAATAAAATTGAAAAATTTTTACGAAAAAAATCGAAAATTGATTTTGCCAAAATTGTCTAATCGATCAATAGTGACCCAAATTTAAAAAAAAATTGATTTTTTCAAGTTCTAATTTTATCAAATATCAATTGATTGAAAAAAAAATCAACACCACTAATCCCATCAGGGATTGATAAATGAAAATGGAAACAGAATGTTTTGGAAACAGAAACCATGTTTTTTTTGGGCCTGAAACTGAAATAAATGGAAACACTAAAATTCTACAATGGAAACCTAATTGGAAACAATTAACCAATTAATTTCAAGATCAACAGCGGAAATGTAACAGACAGCAAATAATGAATCATTCCATTTCAGTTTTTTACTTGAATAATTTTTGATTTGGGATAAAAAATTTGAAAAAATATTGATACTTTTTGGGAAATATTGAAAAAATATCGATATTTATGACAAGATATCGAAAAAATATCTATATATCAATACTTGAAATTGGCGATGGGCAGGGATGATGATTCTGTTATTCGAATAACGGATAATTAGTTATCTGGTTTTGGCTGTAACGGATGACGGATAAATAAAGTTATCTGGATATTTGTAATCGAATAACAGATAATGTTCTCTAAAAAACTAATAATTTTCTGATGATTTTAGATAATTTATAAGATTGGTGTTGATTTGTTGAGTAATAGTTTTAAGGTGGATAAGTCATTTTTAGAGAATTAGAGCTGAATAATTTGCGAGTTGAAAATAAAATATTGAAAAATGAATGATTTTTATTCAAATTTTATCAAATAGGTAATATTTTTTCTTTATTTTAGATGAAAAAATTTACAAAAAGAAACTTTTAAGTAGTCTACATTACATTACTCTATGCTGTGCTTGTGCACTATGCTAGACTAGTGGAGCTTAATATGAATAAAAAAAGTTATTTGACCTGACCTAATTGCAAAATTGAAGTAGATTTACATATTATATCTTATTATTCTTATATTACATTTTACATTTATATTGTCAGTACTCAGTAAATATAGTATGTATGCAGTACTTAGTTTATAAATTGTAGATATGTACTCATACTTGACATTGACAAAATGACAGTGATAAATTTATGATAATTGATAATAATTGATGATCGATAATTCATAATTTAGGAGACAAAATATAATCTGAAAATCATTTGGTAAATTATTTGTTTTTTCGGATGATGAATGCTTAATATTTGAATAACGGATAACGAATAACTTAAATTATTACTAATCAAATTATGGATAATTTTATCTAAAAATTATCCGTTATCCACTTTTTTGGATAAATTAAAATTATCTGTGCCCACTCTAGCTTGAAATGCATTTGGAAAATTTTAAATGCAGAAAAATTTCTTTTTTAATGGAAACGAAAATGGAACCCAAATTGGAAACTGAATGAAAATATTTGGTAAAACCAGGAAGTGTAATGAAAATGGAATGGCTCCTTGCTAATAACTCGCACTGTCACTCCTGCAACTCGTGTTTGAATTCATTTGATACTGAACATTGTTTTGCAATTTTATTTTTTCATTATTTTTTTGGTTTTATTTTGACGTTGCATCTTACAGAGTGGATTGGCCAGATTGTTTATTATATTAACAAAAAAAAAAAAAAAAAAGCTAAAACTTGCAGAAGTTTTATATTTTATTTTCTCAAGAAGTATTTTTTGTCTGTCATCTGTTTACAGATGCAACTGGAAACACCGAAAAAAAGTCCTCTTGGTCTGATCACAGGCCCTTGTATAATTTACTGATTTCATACATCGCATGTAAGGAACAGATATATATGCAAACGAAAACCAAAATGATGGAAACAAAACCAAAAAATAACTAATATTATGATAAATTTCAGAAACTCAACTAACGGAAACAAAATGAAAAAATGTAGCATTTCTCAATCCCTAAATCTGAATCTCACAATGGTCCCATTAAATTTTACTTAGAATCGATGAGGTAGTTTTGGAGTTATCTTTAAATAAAAAAAACTGTTATCTTTAATGTAAGTTTGCCTCTAACGCTAGAAACGAAAAATCATTGAAAATAATTTTTTCCAAAAAATATAACCGACTTTAAAAAAAAAAGCAACAAAAAATGCACTAAAAAGTGAAAAATAATTCTTTTAAAATTTCTCCAACAATATGCAGCTCTAGGAACTGTAATTATTAAGATGGGCGCTATTTTCCTTTACCACGTAGGTAGGCTTTATACCTACGTAAGTTCCTTCCAATTTTATTATATGACAAAACTTTTTAATTAGCGCCGACTTCAATAATTCCAGTCCGTAGATCCAGATCTTGCTGGAGAAATTTTGAAAGAATTATTTTTCACTTTTCAGTGCATATTTTATTTTATTTTATTTTATTTTTTTTTGTTTTGAAGTCGGTTCCATTTTTCTTCGATCATGATCGAAAAATTTACTTTGTTGTTATAGAAACCCGAATGAAAACATTTAACAAATTTACGTATTCTCAAACAGCGACGTAAAATTTATTTGTTCTTCAATATCAAACACAATTACTCAAGTACCTATATTACTCGAGTTTTGGTCGTGAAAAAAAAAAAAAAAAAGCGTTATCTTTCGATAAGCAGTGCAAACAACCGCGAATTTGCAGTCATTACACGGTTTTCATTTTCATTTTTTCATTTTTGATAGAGACTCGTAAAATTATTGTCCTTTCGTGACATGTAGGTACAGTCTACCACCCACCCCCATACAGTTCGTCGGAGCGAAAATAAAAAATAGCTAACATTAATTAAAATCGCTGAAAATAATACCACACCGCGAACGTACGTGGTACGCGCGTTATTTTCGTTAATTTGTGCGCGAATAGTACCTATACCTCTTTTTATATATATATATATATATATATATACATATATATATTGTTATGCGATAATAATTATGTTCGTACTTGGCCTGTTGCTGTATTGGTCAGCACTGCTGGTCGGTGTTGCGAAGCCGACATTGCGAAATTCGCCGGAAAATGTGTGCTCCGTGTGCGAATGTGCAGCAAAATCGATAGACTGCAGCGACCGACGTATTTCGTATTTGCCATCTTTCCAGAATGCAGCGACAGCGACAGCGAATGCGACGACGACGACGACGACGACGACGATGATGATGACCATTACCTTTGCGCACTGCACCTTCACCCGCGTTCCGCAGCTACCGAAATTGCCGGTTCGAATCCTTTCGTTCGCCCACAACGACATCACCAACATCGACGACGCAGCTTTCAAAAATCTGGCCAACTTGCAGTCGTTGGATTTGAGTTACAACGTTTTAACGGCGGACACTTTGTTGCCGAATGTGTTGCGGGTGAGTGATGCTGGTGCGGAGGACGGACGCGGTGGTGGTCTTCGACCCGTGGCCAGCCACGTGATTTTTTATGGCCGGCCAGAGAAATGAGGGACGGAAAAAAGAAATTGGCTTTTGAAACTTCCGGAAATTTTCGTACCTTTATCGTTTCCGAATTCAAATTAAATGGTGCTATGATGAGAGATGTGTCCAGGGCCGGTAACTAGGTACGTGCGATCTATGCATTCGCACAGGGTGGTAGAGTGCAAGGGCGCCATACTGACCAAACAAAAAAAAAAACCTTAATATAATACATCGTCGTTGTCGGATACATCGTCTGAACGACGACGAAGAATAGCTCTGTTTGATAGGACTCCACCAACTTACACCAGCCTACACCAGGAGGGGCGATTCCACAAATGTAGGAATTTTATATGACTTTGCGCCAAGTTTTACTTGAATATTTGTGTAATATCCCTACCTGTCTAGGTTGGTGTTAGTTAGTGTAATCCTATCAAACAGAGCTAATATCATTCTGATTTAATTAGTAAAAAAAATACGTGTTTGAGCGTCAAAAAGTTTGTTCGCACAGGGCGACAAAAAAAGCTAGGTACAGCCCTGGATGTGTCCCATGTATTTTGGCCCCCGACTACTGGAGGGTTGAAGACCACTGTTTTAATTATACACCATCTGTAGGTAAAGTACTTCAGAGACATATAGCTAGAGAGATATTCAACACCCGATCAAAAACACGTCAAAGATGAACGCTATACTGGGGCTTGTAACCAAAACATTTTTTGGGGTTATTGATTATTGGGAACAAATAAAAATCTATATTGGTTTCTGGTTACTGGTTATTGGTTAAAAATGTAATTATTTGGTAACTGGTTATTGTTCTGGTTAACCAAAACAACTTTCCTGGTTATTAGTTAACGTAAAATTTGGGGTAAAATATCCAAAAAAAATTTTCACAGATCAAATTATTTATAATTAATAATTTTCCCTGAAATAATCAGTAATTTTTGAAAAAAATAATCAATAATATTGATATTTCATGAAAACCAATAAAAACTGATTCTTTCTGGTTATTGTTCTGGTTAATGGTTTCAGCGTTTTATAGGAACTGGTTATTGGTTAGGTGAACGTTTTTTGTTTTTGTTATCAGTTTCCAAATCAATGTTGTCAATTTGTTTTGATTTTAGTGGTTATTGTTCTGGTTATGGTTGTGGTTACAAGCCCTACGCTGTACAACATTTCAAATTCCAGTATTTGTTATTGCGCATGTATTGTAGTTTACTAGCGTGTGTACGTTCGTGTGTGTGTGTGTGTGTGTGTGTGTGTGTCGGTATAGAGATGTCAGTTTTCACTACAAAATATATGCGGCTTTGGACAGACAGAACAGCGATGGTATTCTATGTGTAAAATTCAATATTCCATTTTTGTGATGTAGAATATGAAGAATAGGTAGCAAACAAGTAGAATATAAACAAATTGATAACACTTATCAATGTTATTACTACATCGCACAGAAAAAAGTTTTTCCAGCAGGTTTACATGTTATGATGTCATGTTTGAAGTCCCATATATTTTTTTGTTGAACACATGAAATTAAAACAATAACTTTCAAGTCAGTTTGTGGCATAGTGGATAAAGTTATATACCAACATACTGCGGGTTGTGGGTTCAAGTTGTATGTATTCTTTTGAATTTTATTTTATTTATTTTCATTTTTTTCTGTCGGTTTTCAGCCATTTGGTGAAGCTGGTGTGTGCGAAGTGCGCTCTTTTTTTTCAAATAAAAAACAAGAAAGTTTTTGTTTTGTGGAAGACACACCCAAAAAAGAGGAATGATTGTTCTCTTGCAAATCCTCTCAATAATTTCTAATTCCTTCAAATTTTTTCACAATTGGAATGATTATCTGTGCGTCCTCCAAAAAACAAAAACTTACTTGTTTTGTATTTAAAAAAAAGAAGAAAAAAAAGAAAGTAATAGGCGCACTTCGTAGGTGCCAGCCCGCAGAATGCTAGCACACATCCTTATCCATTGTGCCACAAATCATTTATGAAAATTACTGTTATAATGTCATGTATTCAATAATAAATACATGAATCTTTGACACTCTTATTCTAACTTAACTTAAAACATGACGTCATAATATGTAAACCTGCTGGAAAAACTTCCTCCTGCGAGAGGCTTTTAATGTTATGAGTACCTACTTTGTCACCTTATCAGTATTATTTTCCATATATTCTACATGAAATTGGATATTATATGTACTTTACATATTCTATGCATAGAATAAGCATATAGATGTAGAATTCAATTCTACATCTCCATGTCTGCGCTGAACATATAACTCAGTTTGTTTCTTTTCTATCTTTCGCATGCTTTTAAACCACAGTGAATATGGAGCGTTGGACATCTCTTCAGCTGTATGTTTCTGAGGTACCTATCTCAATTTCTAAATGGCTTTTTTAGGTGGCAGAAAGTGGGAGAGAAAAGCTGGATGGATTTTCATGATTAAGGTGTTAGAGGCAAGATCTCATCATGTAGCAGGACAGTGGAACGGATCATCTGTGAGAAAAAAAGGATCTGTTCAGATTATCTGCACAGATCCTGTGGGTGATTTGAAAACAAAAGTTGTTTCATCAATTTCGAAAAAATAATTAAATAATTTTCAAGTACATTCCCTATTTTCCATGTTTTTTGTACTTTTTTGAAAAATCTGAAAAAATGAATTCGAACAGATACTTCAGATCCTTTCTCAGAAAGTGATTCGAATCACCGATCTCGGATTCATTAAATAAAAATTATTCGAATTTTGGATCACGAATCATAAAGAGGATCTGTGATCCTCATAGTTTGGATCCTGTCCACTCCTCTTGTGATGTAGTTTGACAACAGTTGTGATAAGTTTTGTAAATCACTACGTTACATTTCACAATACCATTGTCAAAAAATAATCAAACTCTACAGCTTCACAGCTTTCTTACACGACCACTTTTCGAGTAAGTACAAAAAACTGTAACAACAAACCACAACTTTCCCACAGCAAGCCCGAAAAAAACAGCTTCTCCGATGTCATCAAATGTTACCAAATTTTGATGATGTACACGAGTGAAAAAAGAATGCCGCATTTTCAAAACAGCTGTGAAGTCGTAAAAACTTTCCACAGCAATGTGCAAGAAAAACGTAGCTAATCGCTTTTACTTTCGGTTTTACAGACGGCCACGTAAATGTATCATCTGAAGAGAAAAAGTCAATAGCCCCCCTCCCCCCGGAAAAAATTTGTCGATTTTGATACACTCATCTACTCAAACAATTTTTTGACTTTTTTCCTCTCTTAAACATAATTTCCTTAATATAATTATGGGTCCACAAAATTTCATTCTTCTGTATCATCCTCCTAGCTTGAGATGTGGAGAACCAAAAAACAAAAGTTAAAAAATTAGAATATATAGATACCCATTCTATACTGTTCATACTATACGAGTATACATGGCCGAGTCAAATAAAGGATTTTGAAAATGAAATGAGGAAAAAGGAACAAAACAGAAGGGAAGAGTGAGGGAGGGAGGAGAACCATTTTATGGGAAGGAGTTTAATTACTCTTCGCAAGTCGGCTGTCCAAAGGAAAGTTTAAACCCTTAAAAAAGTACGGGCCGTTCCCAGAATTTCGTTCTCACTCTGGTAAAATTGACGAGTCTAGTTGCGTATTCGTAGAATTAAAAATGTTTCGTTTGTTTATAATCGATAGCAGAGTTGTACAGAATTTCAAATCAAGCTTGATCTTTCTGAGACGAGATTTTATGAAGGATTAGTTTGAAAAACATTGAAATTGTCGGAATAATTTAAGGTGCAGTGACGGTACTCATCAACTGGGTGACGCACCATCGTCACGAGTGCCGGAAGTAAGGCTCTTTACTATCATGTACGCGCATGGCTGTGACAAGAGGTGAGCCGCCATCTTGTATTATTCGTTTTTTCATGAATTTTACATTGTTTATTATTACTATATATGTATATGTATGTATGTATGTATGTATGTACGTATATATAATTATATAAAAAACACAAAATGGCGGTTCAACTCTTATCACCCTTACGTGCACCTGGTAGTAAAGAGCGTTACTGGAACCCATAACTTAAAGAAAGGGCAAGATCTATGCAGGCAACTGCCTTCAAGCGCAGCTCTTGAGCATTTGAGGAGCATCAAATTTTTTCATTTGAAAAGTAAAAAACTTTACCAAGACCTCTCAAAAAACATAAAAAGAACACTATACAATTATGAATGTTCTAATACACAAAAAACACTTAAAAAATTTTTTCGCACATTTCACTCCGGACATTGTTTTCTCAGTTTACATTAAACCCCTCCCTGAGGTAAATTCAGCGCATCTACTGCCTTGATCCTAAATCAAACAGCCTGTTTCGAAAAATTTCACTAATTCTGTAAGTTATTTTTTTCGATTTTGAACCAATTACCTCAGCATTTGAAAATTATTTTTGATTATTTCTAACAACATGTCGAAGAAAATTATCTTTATGTGATTAAATATTTCACGGCCGATGGAAAATTTCTGGACACGTCACTGAAAATAACTAATTGCTGCTTCTTCAGGATCACCTACTGAAAGAACAGGATCTATGCAGAATAGAGGCTTATGAATAGAGTTTAACCGCTAAAATTTTATAACGACCTCCACTTCCTTCCTCCCATTATCACTAATTTTTATTTCTTCATTTTTTCTTAAAAAATTTAATGATAATCTTTGAATGTTTTTTAAAGTGCTGAGTTCCAATTTAGCGTCCACTTTTGGATTGAACCATTCATTGGGCCACTTGTAATCCAAAAAGGGGGTTACGACAATATTTTTATAAACTATTGAGTGACTGACTGATCGCCGGACAAGTTTCTGGAGGTACTGAATACAAATTCGCAGCCTTTTGTTAGACGGAACCATTAACTGAACCCCCTGTAACTTAAAAAAAAGGTTAAGACAACTATTCAAAAATTATTGAGTGATACATCATCGAATGCGTTTTGAGGCGTTGAGTTCAAATTAACAGTTCATTTTTGAATTTAACCACTTGTTGGGCTCCATATGACTACGAAAACGGATTAGAATAATATTTTCTCAAAAAATTGAGTGATACGTTATTGAATTAGGCTTTTAAGGCGCCGAGTTTAAATTCAGTATTCATTTTTGGATTCAACCACTCGTTGGATGTCTTGTGATCCCAAAAGGGTTGCTTAAGGAAAGTTTTCATATTTTACGAGTTGTTACCCACAGCTTCAACCGGGTTTTGTCTACATTTATCTAGGTTTGCCTCCTTCTCATGTTTTAACAGTCTTTTTGTGGCCCTAAATATTTCAACAATAAACTGTTTCAATCAAAAATTGGATCAGATCAAAAAATATACCCTGCGATACGTCACTCAATTATATATAAAAACAAATTACCTACCTTTAATCTCTTCTTATCTTCCAAAAAGGTCTAAAAATTGATTTAATCTAAAAATAGGGCTAGAAATTTGAATTTAGCGTGCCAAAAGACATAAATTTTATAGTACAATGTACCACTTGATAATACGAAAAAAAAAAAATTTAATCCCTTTGTGGCGGCTGCCACACTACTTCGGCACATATAAGTACATACTCCCTCGAACACCGTCACCCGGCACCGTGGCCGAGTGAGTACGGTGCTGCCTTTTGTGACGGTGAACGAGGGAGGTTTTTGGTGTTTGGCCGGTACGGGTTTGAATCCCCGTACCACCTGAACACCTAAAGTGGTGACCTCGACGTGATCCGAGGGATGGTTATTCACGCCATCTCTCGGACACTAGTTGAACCGACTGTAACTGTGGTGTGTCACACTGCCGTTTCTGTGCGTGACGGCGCTGGTATGTGTATGCCACGGAGCGGTGATGGAGGGAAGGGCATCACCACGTTCCGGTGTACGTCCCTACCTAGGCGCCTCCGTATAGGAAGCCATATTTACGCTCCGCTATACTGGAGGGGAGTGGTGTGGTGGCCGCCACACTACGTCGGCATATATAAGTACATACTCCCTCGAACACCGTCACCCGGCACAGTGGCCGAGTGAGTACGGTGCTGCCTTTTGTGATGGTGAACGAGGGAGGTTTTTGGTGTTCAGCCGGTACGGGTTTGAATCCCCGTACCGCCTGAACACCTAAAGTGGTGACCTCGACGTGATCCGAGGGATGGTTATTCACGCCATCTCTCGGACACTAGTTGAACCGACTGTAACTGTGGTGTGTCACACTGCCGTTTCTGTGCGTGACGGTGCTGGTATGTGTATGCCACGGAGCGGTGATGGAGGGAAGGGCATCACCACGTTCCGGTGTACGTCCCTACCTAGGCGCCTCCGTATAGGAAGCCATATTTACGCTCCGCTATACTGGAGGGGAGTGGTGTGGTGGCCGCCACACTACATCGGCACATATAAGTACATACTCCCTCAAACACCGTCACCCGCACAGTGGCCGAGTGAGTACGGTGCTGCCTTTTGTGACGGTGAACGAGGGAGGTTTTGGGTGTTTGGCCGGTAGGGGTTCGAATCCCCGTACCGCCTGAACACCTAAACCCTTTTTTGTAGATCCAAATGAAAAACAAAACAATGAGAAAGAGACACAGAATAATAACCGCCTCACCAATATGTACTAGAAAGCCTCTAAGACAAGTACGCACATATTCCATTGACTGTCTTGGGAAAACTATTTATAATTTCTGGTAATTTCATTTCTTCGTCACACTCGTTTAAATTCAACATTCCGATAAGAAATTCGTACAAAGTATCCAAATAATTTATTTCAAAAAATTAAAACAATCTATATAATTGAGAAAAATGATTTTGTGTTCTGCCACCCTCGTTGAAATAACATTATCTGCAAGAGCAAAAACTGAAATTGAACAGAAAATATGGCATACGTGTCTACCGATCTTATAGGTTCTCTACCAGCATACATGATAATAAAATAAAGGAGAAGTTTTTTTGCAATATATGCCACAAAATGCGCCAAGAGGTTTCTGTTTTCAGGGCCCAAAACGTAGAATTTCCAACCAAGGAGTAAACATTTTTTAAGGGGAGCAAAAGTCAATTACGGGAGGGAAGCAAGTATTTGCTCTCACAATGAAAATGTTAGGCTCCTCCTTCTGACTAATCAGATGCCTTCCCTAATCACAAACGCACATATATTGCAAAACAGTATTGCGGCTCTTGTTGCAAATTGTAATTCGGCGAGGATTGCTCACATCGTGCTGGAATTGCAAATGCTATTTTTTGCACCACATGCGCAAGCTCCATTAGGGAAGACATCTGATTGGTTGGAAGGAAGAGCCAAACATTTTCATTGGGGGAGCAAATACTTGTTTTTCTCCCACTATTGACATTTACTCCCTGGTCAGAAATTTTGTTTTGGGCCTTGAAAACAAATACCTGATCGCTATTTTGCGACACGTATTGCAATAAATACCAGTTTAATTCTCTTTTACTCGGTTTCGTTGTTTTAAGAAATTTTTTGTCTATTTTCAGTTTTCACAAATAGCGAAAATTTGTAATTTTGCCCCCAAGGGGGTTACAGCCTTCCACAATGGCTATAAAACTTCTTTAGAATGACACAATTTTTTCGGTTAAATCTCATGCAAATCATCCAGCAGTTCTCGAATAATAGTGTTTCCAACAGTTTTTAGCACTTTGTTCAGGTTGTACCGACATTAAACTGTGGGATAAACTAGGTTTAACTGATACGTAACACAATTTTCTTAAATCCCCTTTTTGTCCATCTGTTAGAGAGTTTCACAAACAAAAATTTTAGTTTACTAACAAATAAGACAATAAAACGTTTTTAAAGACGAGAAGTATCTTATAGAAGGATTTCTTTTTTCATAGAGTAAAATACTGTATCTAAATCAGGGATTGAGAAATGCTACATTTTTCATTTTGTTTCATTTAGTCGTTTCTATAATTTACCATAGTATTAGTTATTTTTTGTTTCAGTTTCTATCAATTTGGCTTCCGTTTCCATTACATTTCCTGGTTTTAACAAAATTTTTATTCAGTTTCTGTTGAAAAAATTTTTTTCTTACATTTAAAATTTTTCAAATCCTGTTCAAATATCGATACATCGATTTTTTTCGATATATCTCCAGAAAAATCGATATTCTTTCGATATTTCCCCAAAAATATTGATATTTGTTTCTATTTTTTCTCGCATATCTAAAATAATTTAAGTGAGAAAGGGAAACAGAAACGATTCATCATTAGGTTTCCATTACGTATCCATTATTGGTTAATTGTTTCCTTTTCTGTTTTCATTTCAAAATTTTGGTGATTCAGTTCGGTTTCCAGCACAAAAAAATATAGTTTCCACTTACAAAAAATTCGGTTTCTATTTCTGTTTATCAATCCCTGATCAAAATTTTATTTTTTACTGGAAATAATAAAAATAAGTAACTACCTTTAAGTATATATGGGTATGGGCGGAGTAGCAAAGCAGTCAATTATATTGTATATAAATGAAAACAGTTAGCGGATTCAAGATTTTCTCATGGGAGGGGCAGCGAATTCTAATTTAAATTTTGCACAATCACATAGACACGTTGACCGCTGAGTATTTTATTTATTTTTTGCCAAGGGAGAGCCACGGCCACTGTGGCCCCGCATAATTATCTGGATGCGAAAATTGGTTCTCTATCACTGTTTACTCAGTTCTTATACGCCTATTATTTTTTCAGCTAATGTTGATATGATTACTTCAACAACCTATGTACTGCGCGCACCTCTCACAATTACTAATTGAATTCGGTTCTTTTTATAGTATTAACTCCCTGGCCTCATTCGCCTGCCTACTCCGTACGGTTTCAATATCTGACTCAGAATAGCGAAAATCAAGTGGTTCATAAAATCTAACCAAATCCTTGACGTATAAAGTTACCCAGTATTTCCGTCAGTCATTATATCGTCAAAGTTAAGGAAGATTTATAGAACCCAGCTATAAAAATCCTTAGAACAGCAGCATAATCTTCTCACTTTCATTGACGGCAAATAATTTTCTATCCAACTTTGAACTGAAAATTCAAACAACCCTCCTTTTAATTCTAAGAATTAGGACAAGCGAGAAAAAAGAACATTTCGGTGTAAACTATTCAGTTTTGTCTCTCTTTATATTTTCGTCTCGTTTTGACTGTTGCTCGCGTAACTGTTTACATTGTGAGAAGTGCGTTAGGCCTAACTAATAAAATATTCAATTAGTTTTTCCAGTATTATTGTTTTTGACCTTTTTATGAGCCAATTTTATCGTCATTTATTTATTTTATAACTAAAAATTTTTGCAAAAATAAACTTTTAACGGAAAAAAAGGCAAGGCTCTACAGAGGTAGCTTTCCTGGTTTTATTTGAAAACTACTTTTTTCTCTTCATCGAAAACAATTTTTTTATTTTCTAGAATTATCATTCATAACATTGTAGATACTCCAATATCTAAATCGAAAAATTAATGCTATTATTTTAAAATGACTTCACCCCCATTTAATTACACAACATAAGTATGAACGAAACAATTTTTTTATTTTCTGTAATTCTCATTCATAATATTATAGATACTCCTACATCTAAATTGAAAAATTGCTATTGTTTGAAAATGATTTATCCCCCATTTAATTACGCAACGAAAGTATGAAAAATTCTCTTAGAAGATAATACCTGCCTACATACATATTATGTCGCAGTCATAATCAAAAATCAAGAAAATTTGCAAATTTTCAGTCCGAAGGGAAAATTCTGGCAGACTTAATATGTTCCCATTTTGTATATATGCCTGACTAATTGCAGTCAGAAATGCACATTTTTTAATTGACCATTTTTCATTGAACTAATATTTTTCCTTGAAATTAAGCCAGTCAAAATCGATAGTAAGTACAAAAAATTTGCATTAATTCACACCCAAATAGGCTACTAAAAGCCGGCAAATGCAATTTAATTCACCAAATTATCCCATTTTACTAAAACAATTTTTTCAGCTACATAAAAATTTCATGAAATTGACTACATTAGCCTTTAGGTAAGTCAGTATATTATAGAGGGACTTTGGGTGAGTTGAATTTTTTTATTTTTATTATTTTTTTTTGAAAAAGGAATTTATCTTGTGCCTTTAGGTATACGTAGCTAGTGGAAAGTAAAATTTTACAAATACTGTGGAAACCTCCTAATAGGGACACGTTAGGTGGTATTTATTTTGTCACAAATAAGCGGTGTCTTCTTTAACCAATGCTGAATGTTCAGGTGGAGAAAATAAAATAAAAAACTGTAATCAAGTCGTCATTTCTTACCGTAAATTTGAGCACGCATCATTAAAAAAGTAAAATTGTTCAATATTTATGACAAAACAAAAAAGGTTACTGACAGTTCTCGATGGAAGACTGTTTCAAAGTATTCTGGTGCATCTTCCTAATGGTGTTTGTCTAATTGACTTAGGCAAGAAAACATGAAAGACAGGTAGAATAATGACAGAGAACAACAAAAATTATCTCTATTGAAATGAATTGGGACTGTTATTTCTTAAATCAGAGAGTTCAACAGAAATTTTGCTATATTGGTTGATTGCCTTGTCCCAATAAACCAATGTGCTGTCCCTACAAAGTGATGTGATTTCCTTCAGTTTTAGTGTGCGTGTTTTGGGACTTCCTTGATTTGTTCCAAATAAATAGTTTCTAAAGTAATTTAATTTTCCACCATTTTTGTTTTTAACTAGTTATTTTTGTAAATTCAGCAATTTTCAATGCTGATTAAATCACTTTTGTTCAAGTGAATTATGTACATAAGTGAACAAAACACGTCAAAAATATTAATTCCATGATACCTAAAACTCTCAAAAAAATTTACATTTCCAACTAATTTTATCCTGGAATTTTTATAAAATTTGTGTCAATGGAGCACATCAAGTTTTTTGCCAGCTTTTTCCCCTTTTGCCCAGGAATTTTTATACAAACCCGATGTATGTAATTAACTGCAACATATATACGAAATAAAATAAAATTTTTAGTTTTCCGTTATCATCAATTATAAGGAAAATAGTGGAAGTTATAAATTTATTTTTAGCAAAAGAACATTTTTGGCAAATGGGTACTTCACATACATAATTCAGTAGCGTTTACCAAGCATATTCTCTAAACGTTGAATAATAATTACTTAAAATGATGGTCTGAAAAATATTGATTTTTTAGAGCACGAGAGGGAAATCGTACCATTTATTCAGATGGCAACCTTTGTGTTCTCATATTATTTCTTCTGAACCAAAAACAATGGAATGTAAAATCAATGTGGAATGTGACAACGTGTGGACCTTTATTCATAAAATTAGTCTGAATAAAAGAAATGTTTTTATTTTCAATCCGTGCAATTTAAGTAATTAATTTCGCGTTTTATTTCTCTTTTGTAGGGGAACTTTGCTCCAGACCAATACGAACCTTTGCGGTCACTTAGAGTGTTGAATTTAGCTCATAATCAATTCCATACGTTACATCATAACGTTTTTGAGCATTTAGTGAATTTAGAAGTACTAAAATTAAACGAAAATCCTTTGAAAATTATCACTCCCGGAGTTACAGCAGCAATATCATCGTTACCATGTCTAAAAGTAATGTATTAACCAATTAAATACCTAAATAATTTCTAA
Source organism: Ericerus pela (assembly GCA_011428145.1). NCBI lineage: Eukaryota > Metazoa > Arthropoda > Insecta > Hemiptera > Coccidae > Ericerus > Ericerus pela. The sequence continues at coordinate 200,770 of WOFM01000052.1, read as the reverse complement.
AAAAAAAACTCGATAATAATTTATTAATACTTTTTTTTTCAAACAAAATTTTCCAGGAGTTGGATTTGTCCAGAACACAAATAAAAAAAATTCCAGAAACTATATTCCACGCTCCCAAATTCCTTGAAATTCTTAATTTATCTTTCAACTTATTTACAAACCCACCAGAGGAACTGGAGAACAGTCATCGGCTCAGATGGCTATCACTTGATGGAAATCCGATCAAGAGAATAAGGTGAGATTTAAAAATACATACAGAGTGTATCTACCATGTAAAATGGACATGCTTATCTATTACATCAAAGTTTAGTATTCAGAAATCAGGGATATGGCTGATTTTCATTCTGTTATTCATTCAACTTCAAACTGGGGAGAATATTTTGTAAGGCATCAAGAGCTTATAAATGAGGAAAACTAATATCAAATTCAATGAAAAATGAGGTTCGAATAGGAGAAGAGCAGTTAGAATAATAAATGAATGGGTGGATATTAAAGAGGACCGATTCCACTAAGAGTGGTTTTGAAATAATTGAAAAATAAGTTTACGTTGAAAACGAGTTTTTTAAAGATAAGTTTTTATTTATTTATTTTTTTTTTTTACTTTAGCTTCATGCGAAATAAATATTATTTCACTGCGGAAGATTGGCTGCAGTATTGGTATATTTTAATAAAATGTTATAAAAAACAAACCATTTTATTTGGCCCCAAGTAGAACTGTGGACTCTAAATTTGGATGGTACCTCGGGCACACCATCTCCCTTACACTTTGAAAATACTGACTTCCCAGAACACTTTCAGGATTCCTTTTAATATCCACCCATTTTCTTAAAATTTTCTTCGATAGATAAGAAATCTACAATAACAGTACTTCTAGTTCCGTATAAAAGCAATGATTATAAAATTCAGAACAAAAAATTTTTTATACATTTTCTTCATTACTTTTCGGGGATGAGATACAGAGGGTATTTAAAAAGTGTAAATTAAAAATTCATGATAATCTGCATTATTTTCTTATTGGGAAGCTGAAAATGAATATACTTACATGAAACTAGTACATGTCCAAAGAAATTAATACCGATATCTTTCATCAATATGTTGTCTACATCATATTTCATGCTCGCACACACATGGTGTCCCCAGCAAACGAACCGTCAGAAAAATAATGAAAAATATTACAATTTTTCCATAATTTTTCCGATGGATTATTTATATTATTTCGTACATTATGCACACACAAGTCTAAAATATGATGAATAGACTACAATATATACTGACAGAAAATATCAGTACTCTAATTTCTTTGGCCATGTAAATATCTATAACTCCTTTCTAAACAAGAAGGACAAGGCCTGCCTGGTTCGCCCCAGCCAATCCATTGAAGGAAAGCAAAAAAATACGTCATCCATCTGTGAAAATACATTGCTCAAAACAACTGCTGCATCTGAATTAATCTTTTCTCTTTGTGCCCAGTCCCCACAGTGCGTGTGTTTCCGGTAGTGGATTGTTCTTATTTGGAACAGAATATAATATATTCACTCACAGCTTCCCAGTAAGAAAATAATTACAGATTATTATGATTTTTTTTAAAATAAATTTCTTCACCACCACGTATCTTAACTCTTATGCTACTAATGATACGAAACAAATGTGTGGAAACTTTTTTGTATTAAATTTTATGTACATCAGCATTATACTGAAGTACTTCTATTGTACATAGCTTATTTATGAAGGTAAACTGAAAAAACTAAAAAAGGGTTTCAAAACCGCATGGCGGAAACACAGGGGCTAAGCAGGCCACTACAGCAAATTTCAGCGGAAAAACTTTTTGTAACGATTAATTCGTTTCTCCTCGGTGGTATGATGGAGAGATTATAGATGGAGATGTGGTCTTTATACATGGTATGCTCTTTAAGAAATGAGCAATTTTGTGGTAATTCCAAATAGAAATTAAGGTTTGAATTTGGGAAAATGACTAAAAATTGCTAAAACCACCAAATAAGAGTTGATTTTGATGAGAAATTTGGATACGTTTTATGACCAGCTGCTGGCGAAATATTTGTAATTTTCAGAAATATGAAAACTTTATGCAGATAAATTATACTTTTTTGTTTTTTACCTTTGAGCTGGCATTCACACCCGACTTTGCATTCTGTTCACTCTAATGCATTTTATTTAAGTGCACCACGCTACTCCAACAGAAAACCACTTCATTCATTTCTTTGATCATGACTGATTATGTCAACTACTTTAGGGGGGGAGCTACGTAGGTTTCTCCAAGCAGATCACCTTGCAAAATGCTTACTTCTAATATCTGCCCCTATCCCTCTCCATACAAATTGTTTCATTCGAGTATTAGATGATTTTTTTGTTCGTTACCAGAACTTTCATCAATTTACCATTTTTGAAACAACTTCATATAAGCAAAATGCCGGAATTGGTGAGCATCGAAGAACGAGCCCTCAGCCAAATGCCATTGCTCGAAAAATTTTACTGCTCGAATAACAAAAAGCTGATAAAAATCGCGGAAAATGCACTGAGTGCTGTGCATTCTGATGAAGAAGGAGAAACATGGCCTCTGCTGACCACGGTAATTATGTAATTTTAAGAAGATATTTTAGTTATCCGCTATAGTCAGCCATACATAATTTATAGTTAGGTGCCCGTATAAAATAGACAACATGATTTAAGGAAATTTTTGATTTTTGCGTATCTAGTTGGTGTTGAGCAACAACTCTTTAGAATCCATCGAAAGTCATTTAGTGGCTCGTTGGGATAATTTGGAGGTGATTAATTTACAAAATAATCCGTGGTTATGCGACTGCGAAAATCAGTGGCTGGTGTCGACGCTGGCACCGATAATTGAGAAAACACAACCGGAAATGATGGCATCGTTCAAGTGAGTTCGCACGTTATCTCTTATTTATACCCATACGTATCTACCTGAAGTGGCTTATATTCACATTGATAAACGCCAAATATACCTACGCTTTCATAAAGCACGCCACATATTCTAACAAATATATTGTTAAAATAAAGAACAAGAATTTTCAAAACATTCTTGCATTTCGCAAATGGTGAGCTCTGAGCATTATTCCTGAACTGTGTTGGGAAACAAAATTGTATCTCAAATTACTTCGAATTCTGAGATTGAAAAAAAAAAGTGCAATCTATAAAATGAAATTATTTTGATCGGCGGTGATGGGGCTATGAAGCACGCGGCCTGTAATTCTACACAATCTAATTTATCTATAATTGCATGCGACTAACCCCCAGCTATGGAGTGTTTGGAGCAGAGGGGAGAATTTTAACAGCACTGGTGAATGAATTGGTCGTACTCCTGCACTTGAGCTTTAGGTGGCTCCCATCGTCATTTTTATAAGGAGAATTCCAATATAGTGTATAGTATGTGAACAGATGAAGGATACGACTGAAGGACGGATGAACACTGCGTTCAAACCTTATCACCACATTACACATTTGGATTGACATTTGATTATTCGTTTCATTTATACAAAAGCAATGTTAATCTTTGCCTTATACCCTGTCAATCGTGATACAAGCACTCAGTCTCTTCTTATTTCATATTTTTGTCCCACCTAATTATTTCAGTGAATCATTATATTATCCAAAATTCAATATGAAATCATCTCCTATAAGTTATATTAAATTTAACTGCGACAAAATTTTGTTTGTCCATTTTTAGTAGAGATGAATACTTACACGGGGAACTGCCTTTTCACAAGCTTAAATTTTTACAAAAGCAATTCCTTACCCCATTGCGTCAACGAATTAACTATGCATACATAACCATACGGACTGAGATTACAACTCGGGGGTATTTAGAATAGATGCCCGGGTAACAACCAAAGTAAACAGAGCATACCCAAACCATTCAGAATAAGATGGAAGCACTGACCGCATTCACAATAAACACACTTCCCTCACCAAGGTACAACTTTTCGAACCCATTCTCGAGATGCTTAATTGCAACACAAACGGTTGTTTACCTATTGGAGCAAGCTAGTTGGAGGATTTAAAAATTTGTCTCACAAAATGAACCAATCAAATTAGAATTATTATGGAAGTTTTGTCCCAACCATTCAGAATAAAAATAGAGAAACCAAACAATCCGAAAGTAACTAATAATAAGTGAAGTCTCTAGGAGGTAAGATCAAGCTGAGAGTTTTTATTCTGAACACACCCCTGTAGTTGAAGGCAACATAATAAGTGTCATTGGCAGAAGGTGATTTTTATTACGAAAAGTGCAGCATTTTTACTGTTAACTGAATACCTACTCAAAATTTTCCATTTTGGTTAAAATTATTTTATTTTTCGTTAATTAGAGATCTCTCAAGTACAAATGATGTAAAAAATCTTTAGTAAAAGGCAAAAATGGAAACACCTTATTCTCCAAATGATGCTAGTTTTTAACATTACAATACTGATACTTATCACACTGCTCAGTCCACATAGTTATATATCTAGACAAAGGGCTGGTGGCACAACGAAGGGTGACTAGCGAAACTGAAACTCGACATTCTCAACAGCTTCCCAAAAAACTCCTAGGTACGCCTCTACATTATATCATCTAAGTACCTCAGTTACTTCTAATTTATTTGTTAGTACGAAATTTTAAATTTCCAGATTCTTGTAGGTTCCACCAAGTAAGCAAAATGTCAGCATTCTGTTTTATTCCTAAGTAATTTTATCGAGAAAATCTAAAAAAAAACAGTAACATTACAAATTAACATTACTTTACCATTATATTATATCAGTTTTTCTTTAAAAATTTTAGGAACCAATTTTTCTCATTCAAAAACTGAACTGGAAACTGGTTGGTTGGAAACTTTTTTTTTCCCATCAATTATTTAATATACATGCGTTTTTAAAAACCCTATTTTTAAAACATTATTTTCAACTTTTTAAAATTTTAGATGATTGGAAAAGACATCATAATTACAGACGATATTTTCATGTGGGAAAACAGGCAATTGTGGGCCAACAATGTCTAACAAACAAGATGGGTGGAAAAGTCGTTTTCCGCCATCTAAAATGAACCTATGTGGAAAACAAATTTTTCTACAGTCAAATAATTAGGTACTGATGGCTTTTTCTTTTTTTGTTTCCACCTACCTACTCGGCCGCCAACTACTTAACTCTAAAATTAAAATAGTACCGGGTGACCCAAAAGTAACGCAACCCAAACCTTCAAATGTAAAAATTTTGAAAAAAAAGATACAAGGCTGAATCTTGGCACAGTTGCAGAAGTCGGTTACTAAATTATTCATGCAAAGTTTCAGCTCTGTATCTGTAATAATCTAACTTTGAGGAATTTTTGACTTTTAATTATAATTTTTCCATGTTTGAAAAATAGATTTTGAAAAATTTTTAATGGTAAAAGTTCTCAAAAAATTCTGAAACTTGGTACCTACAATAATAGAGAATGATTACCTGATTAAACGGGTAAAGTTTCACTTAAGTACCTTCATCCTTGTTTTTTTAAGAATTTTTTCCATGGTTTATACCATGCTTTCAAAACAAATAAAAAAAATTTTTAAATTTCAGAAATTTTATTTCATCCTCTCCATTGATCCGCACTTTGGTGCAGTACTTCATTTGAGGCAAAATTTTGTCATAACAGTTTCCTTAAATTTATTTGGGTATGCAACTTTTCATACGTCAATGTTTTTTTCTTGATAACACCTGCAATGAGCAGTTATGCAACTTTTTATTCAGTGCGTACAAAAAGTTGCATAATCACATAATTGAGTATAACCATTTCCCTATCATTGTCCCATGTTTCTAAATGTTTTGAAAATTTTTGGAGTTTAAAATTTTTTGATTTGTTTTTTAGGTGTACAGATCACTAAGAAAATTCTTTAAAAAAAAATTGAGATAAAAAAGTGAAACTCTACCTGCTTAATCTGGTAAGCATCCTCCATTATTGTGGCGAGTTTCAGAATTTTTGGAAAACTTTGGTCACTTAAAATTTTTTAACGTTTGTTTTGCCACAAATACAAAAATTGGAATTACAAATCAAAAATTACTCAAAATTAGACTACTATATATACATAGCTGAAATTTTGCATAAATAATCGAGTAACCCACTCCTACAAGAATGCAAAATTTCATCCTTCTATCTATATTTTTCAAATTTTTACATTTGAATGTTTGGGTTGCATGACTTTTGGGTCACTCGGTACATGCGACAAGATTAGGCAGTATGTGTTACCTTGGGCAATCACATCACTCGACTTCGCCCTCAGAAATCGCATACTTTCCACTCCCGTCGCGTAATCTACTAATAAACTTCAAGTAAGAATTCCAAAACTTTAAAGCCCACCAAAACATTTAAAAAATAAAAATTGTTGAGAAGAAGAAACAAAAGTATAATTAAAAAATAATGAATAATTGCTTTTAAGATAATTTTTTTGAGACTTGAGGGCAGCATGAACTGATTAACTGATACTAATAATTTATTTTATTTTTTTTTATTATTTCTTCATTTTATAGCTTGCCCAGTATTACCATAATATATTCACCAATGAGAAAAAAGTTGTACTTATACTGAATTATAGGTAAACAATCATTTTCCTGGCAATTACATCTGCTTCAGGAAATACTATGCGTTCCTGAGACTTTGCTTGCCTTCTACCAAATCACACTCCCACGCAATCGGCATAATTAAGTTAGCGTTTTTTATTAAAATATTGAATTTAACTTCTTCTTTAGCATTACAAAGCTTTCATCTTTTTTAAATTATGCTATTATCTCTTAAACAGTAAAAATTGACCTTGTGTGAAATGATGTTATGGTGCAGGAGGTCTCTCATATGGAATGCTGACATATTCAGAGTTGTATGTAAATACAGTAGAACTTTCTCAGGAAGCTTTCCTATACATATTAGACGCTGTTTTCTTTCAGTCCATTAACATTTCCTATAATAGTACCTACATAGAAAAACCACCTTTTAAGAGACACTTAGTTTTGCTCTGTCTTTTCAGATAAGACACTCTTTTGTTTCGGTAAAACAATGAGATCTTCATCAAAATATTAGTCTATCCTTTGAAACAGAACAACCATTAAATTTATCTTTGTAAAAAGTGAACCCTCAATAATTTTTCATTTATGAAATAGCAGCAGTATCTTTTGTAATAACGAACTTTTTCTTCCTGGCTATATAATATTTTCTTCCACCTAAAATATTTCTAAAAGCATTCTATAAATATACTCAACAGAAACAGAAAGAGCAACATCTAATATTTGATAGTTATTGAAAATATAGTATACCTACGTACTTTTACAATAAACTTAATTTTTATTGAATTTAAAGGTTTTTCTTTCAATTACCGCATAAGAAACTTTACCGGTTAAGATGCTCTTTTGAGTTAGTCCCTTGAAGAGCGTCTTAGGCAAGTTTTACTGTAATTGAAAATCCAACATAGTGAATTTTTCTAGTAACGTTTTAAAATTTAAAAATATACACCAGTGCTTGCTCACTTTTGGGAGCAATTCTTTAGAAATTCCAAAGAACTTTGCTGCATTTTGCAAATGTAAACAGATTTAGATGTTTTCAAAGGTTCTGTCATTTTTTCCTCGAAGAAAAGTAGGTAGGTATTATATGAAATATTATTTTACAGTTTTTCTTATTGGTACATATTATCGTTATTTTTTGTGTTGAGGCTTGTCCAGATTTTGTGGACCTAACCTCTCCCTCCACACCTCTGAATCACTTTGGAAGTTTCTAAACAATTACAGAAGTTGAAAGTATCTAACAAACTTTTTGTGTCCTAGAAGTATTTTCGAACAACCATGCTCACCACTCATTTATCAATACTGTCTACGCCACCAATTTTTTTTTCTTTGTTTCTTTTTCATTTTTAATGGAAAATTTGAACCGCAATTACGCCGAAAGTTTTCGAGTGAGTTACATCTGATAGGTTTCAAAGAATACACGACCGTACGTATACCATATTATAGATAGCTAAAAATTTGATTTTTTTATTCACTCAAGTCGTTTTCACGAATTGATTGTCAATTGCATTGGGGCTTCTAGTGCAAGAAAATTACAGTAAATTAATTTTCAACCTGACAGTCATTAAAAAAATCCTCCCTCAAAAAATGAATAAAATTTTCTCAAGGATAATTATTCTTTCTTCGATGTAGCCCACACACATAAAGTGCTAAAATTTAATGTTTGTCTGAAATAATGTCATAAATCAAAATCAAACTTCATCCCATTTATTAAAATAGAAATAAAAATTAGAACCAACGTGAATTGAAACAGACGATTGGTAGGGAATTTTCATTCAGGAGATATTCGAACTGAAATTTTAGCAGTAGGTATCTATCACTTTCAAATATCGTGCTAAAAAAAATTTTTATAGTAATACGGCAGTCTTCGATCGAAGTGATTCGAATAATACAAATAAAAGCGGTGAAACGTGACTGATTGAAAAAAAAAAAAAATTAAAATGTAGATTTTCACAGAAAACCTAAATAAGAAGAAAAAAAACAAACGAATAAGTAAAAACGTAGGTAAGTACCTAATGGTTCTGTTGCCTACCCTTTTCTTATTCCTGTTTTTAATGATTTCTGACTACTTTTATCTAAGTATACTAAACTGCATGACTTCATTGGAAGGCTACATTATTTTTACGATACTTTGTTAAAATGGCGGCAAGTGCGCAAGAGTGTAATGGATACTGTGAGGTTGGAATGAAACAGCACTACGACCTATAATTATCGATGAAGAGAGGAGAGGACGATGGAAATATGAATTCAGGAAATTACCCAACTCAACTTCACTCCTTATTTCTGCACCGCTTATACTAACCAAAAAATTAATTCGAATGAAGTAAGTAGTATAGAACGTATACCTAGCTACAAGTTTACCTCGAAAAATTAACAGATGCGCCAAGCCAGTCGAAATGAAAAACCTGCCTATTCTCGAACTGTCCCACCGCCACTATCAAATGCGATGTTTAGACTTGTATAACCACACACCAGAGAAGGACGTTAAGCTCTTAATGGTCATCTCGATGGTCGCCATTATTTTAGCACCGCTGCTAATGGCCGCCGCCGTCTATTACAAACGGCGACAACGCGATAGCCTTCGCTCCAGTAAACTGTGTTCGAAAATCGGATTTTTACGCTATTCGCAATTGAAATTAATTCCGGAAGAAAAAATATAGTAATATAATAAATTTATAGGCATTATAAAGCCTATAAATACACCATAAGAACGTTAATACGTCTGTAAGATAATCGAAATACGGTATAAGAATATGGGTGCACAATTTTTAGATGTCATAATCCGATAGCGCGCAGAGGTATTTCGGTAACTGCTCTCTCCGAGGAGGATTTGATGTGCCTTAGCCCGCAAAAATGGATTAACATTAAAAAGAACAAAGTTCTCGTTGGCGTGTACTCTTGCAGTGTTATCGTGTTTTTTGCGCTGCTCGTCGGATTCCTGTACTACAGAATGACAATCAAAAAACGTCAACTACCCTACCACGAAATGTTCCAAGTCAAGTATTCGCCTCATTGTTATAGCACGAGTAAGGAAAAAATACTTCTACAGGTAGAATGTGGTAGCAGTATTTTACACTAAGAATAGATTTTTTTTTTTCTCTATTCGTTTTGAAAATTAAATTTATATTTTTCAAATTTCGCGTGATTTAAAACTTACGAACCAAAGCTGGTATTTTATATCGTTAAAATATATTTCGGCTCACACTTAATCGTGGACCCAATTCCTTAATTATTTTTAACAAATTTTAAATTTTGTGTAAGATTCTGTACGAACATGTAAATAGTAATAAAGTTATGTTTTTACAAGAGAACAAATTTTCTTCTAATAATAATGAATTTCATACCTATGGTATATGCTTCAAAATTCTATTCGAAGAGAAACGGTATTCGATACGGAAAATCAGTGATACACTTGAAAGTTTTAGTTCTGCTCCAGTTTTGTTAAGCGTTAATTATTAGACTACGGTTATATTATAGTTTTGTGAAGTAAAAAAAATCGAAAAATTTAGAGCCCAAATAGAACAATTTAAATAATTTTTCTGTCGAGAAGAAATGACACACACCAGGTATGTATGACAATAATACTATCACATCTTTAGAAAAGAACTTTTCATCAGATTATTAATTTTTATTTTTTCGAGGGCTACCCTGGACAGCTTATTTTTAATTGTTAAAGCAGAGTAACACGACGTATTTTAGGATAATTCACATTTCAAGGGATACACGACCCCTTTCTTTGAAAGCGAATACTTATGTAATCATTATTTTCGATTGAACCAACAGTTCATTCATTGTTCCGAACCATCACGAGACACGAACTGATAGCAAGATTCATCTAATTTATTACTAAAAAATTGTTTACAGCGCTGGGAAATTAAAAATAAAAATCAGAAATAAGAGTTGAGTCTCTTTAAGTGATCTAAATTAGTCTTCAATCACTGCTCAGATCATCTGAAATTAAAGTTCTATTGATAACTGCTATTTGCAGAATTTCCAGTTGGTACTCTCGTCAAAAATGTTCAAAATCAAAATAAATGAAAGCCCGGAAGAAAACGCTATGAATTAAAAAATTAAATAAGTTTCAAAGATAATATCTTACTTAGTAATCTGTATGGGCCAGTTAAAAATTATGATCTAGATTTTTAATTTCAGATCATATAAAGACAATCTGGATCCATCTATTGATCCGAACTTGACTATAATCTCTTTCATCTGAGATCGAACTCTCAAAACTATTTGAAACTGAAATTATATCGAAATGAAGGTTTGCGATAACTTATAAACAAGGAATTTTAATTTATAATGAATGTTCCAGGTCTCTGAAATTTTTCTATGATGCTTCTGCGCGGATGAAAAACATTTTTTTTCCACATAATCCGAAATCTGACCATCATTCTTACCATACTTTATCAAGAATCATCATCATTTATGTATATTAGTACGGTAAGGATGCAGCACCTATATTTCCCTTTTGCGTAAAAACTGATGGATGGATAGATTTTCATGCAAAATAAGGTATCAATAGAAAGGGCTTGATAAGCATAATGCAGGAATGCCATTAATATTTTCCAAAATTTGGACAGGGATAGAATATTAAGGTGAAAAGAGTAGACGTGGGTCCAGACTGATGACCTCAATACAAATGGATAGATCAATAATTATTGTCTGTATTATCTGGGCGAATTATTCGCACAGGATCAGTTAGTTTCGACATAATTGGTTTCCTTGTTTTTCCCATCAAGTTGAAAACAAATTTGACTGTGAAAGCCCAAAGAAAATTTCAGTTTTTAATATAAAACTAAAAAATGATGAAGTATTAAGTACTACAGGAAAAACTTTGATAAAAACACCTCATACGACAAGATCACTAATTTTTTCAATATTTTAATATTTGAAAATTATGTTTCAGATATTAGAATAATAAAAATATTTTCGTGCAGGTCTGACAAGAGGGGTAAGGCTGATTTCTTCAGAGTACGGGCCTGAAATTCCAGCAGGGGGCAAATAGGGGCATTACCCGGGTGGCGTCTTCATTTGTCCGGCAAACAAAATTCAAAATGTTTGCCTCAAACCACTTCATACGTCAAAGAAGACTTGCAATTGCCCTAGAAGAGTAATATGTCTAACATACTGCCCTTTGCTGGAATTTCATTTGCCCCGTTTGATACAATAGGCTGGTTACTGCCTTTCTTCTCCGAATAACTTAAAGACAATTATTAGTTAGAAAAAAGTTACGCGAGAGTTTTCATAAACAATTTATGTAGCATAAGATACAGGGAACATAGTTAACTACAATTAATTAAAATTGTTCTTAACAAACCGATATTTCCGGAACTTATGTTTAGGGAATGATCGTAACAAATGTCTACACGTGGGTAACATGTATGTAGGTATATGAGGAGGAACGTAATTCGGAGTAAAACAAAAAAAATTATAAAATTTCAAGTTCTGAAGAAATAAATCACAGGTATTCAACTTTGAAGATAAACAGCGAAACGCAAAAAATTTACCCACAAAAACAAATAAGAAAGAGGGATTTACACTCAAGGAAAAGGTAAAATTTGAGAGGTTACTTTAAGTCTTCGTAACGTGTGCTCAGGCATACAAAAACAGGGATTAATTGACTTAATTCCTTCGTGTTTCATCAACGATAAGGCAGCTGTGCCGAAAAGTGTATGAAAAGGGTCTGGCATGTTCCCAGGCCTATCGCTGATGCCTCCCGTTTCTGCATCCTAAAATGGAAATAACATTCAGTCGTCTGAAGATGTGCGAAACTTGAACGGTGAAGAAAATAGCTACTTACTTGGCAGGCAAAAATGAAACGTTTCAAGGCATTCTTATCGATCCAATGAGATCGCCCGATCATATGTAACGAAGCGAAAACCCACCAAGAATAACAAACATCTGGTAGTTTCTCTGGTCGTCCATTTAATCCGCCAGAGGGTAACTGCCTTTCGCAGAGCCAGAAACCAAGAGTATCCGCATTAATCAAGTGAAGATTACCTAAAACACGATATGACGGTCTCAAGAAACGAATAAATGAAAAAATCGATACAGCAAGGTTCCAATCACACACCAGTCACAGATAGAAAGCCCACGCAACAGTAAATAAGACCAGCATGACTTTCCGAGTCGGGTCGGGATCCGAAACCACCGTCGAAGTTGTGACACGACATCACAAACTTTACAGCTTTTTTCAAGTCTATGGTATCTAGTTTGCCCTGAAATCAAATTCAAACGTCAAATATCTTTGAAACTAACAATTAACTCCACAATTATAAATACTTACGAGGAGCGCAAGACACGCGACAGCACAAAATGAAAATCTTGAGTCGAGTTCACCCCATTTGTCTCCGAAAAATCCACCGTGGGGTTGTTGTAATCTTTTGATATAATCCACTATATTATCAACTGGTAATTCATGTTCTCTATTCAGAATACAAGCTATCTATTCATTAAAACAAAGGAATTATTTCATGAAATTGAAAACATATGTTTAGATAGCAATACGAGCATTAGTTACCTGAACAGCACTAAGGGTATACAATAAATGAGGATCATGGCCGATACAAGGACTTACACCGCCATCTATATGAACGCAATCTTGAACAAATTGCATAATTTCATCATGTTGGAGTATATCACTTTTGTCTAGTAATTCAAGGGTGGTTAAACCCCAATATAACCCAGACATTCTTAAATATTCGGTCATGACATATTCCTAAAAAACGAAAATCTCTTCAGTATTACGCAGTTACCGAAATTGAACTTGATCCATCAATGTCACAGCAATCCTTACATAACTCGATTTGTCATCGGCATATTTCTGAATGAACTGAACATGTTTCTCTGGTTCGAAAACTTTCAGATGTTCATCATTGATAACAACATCTTTCGAAGAAGAAGCCTGAAAAAGTAGTAAATAGAATACTGAAGATCAATAAGACGAGATAATGACAACATAACCTTAAGATAAGCCGGTCATCTCTCTTTGTACACTAAGCATTAATCATAATAGAATATAACACAACATAAATACCGATTGGAGTTCTGGAGAAAAAAGTCTAAATAAAAGGGAAACGTGAACTTACCATAATTAAATTAAAACAAAATCAAGAGAATGAACATTTACACTACAAGCGACGAAAACATATTAATAAATGCAAAGAAATCATAGAAGAGGGACTGACTACACTAGAAAATTATTAATTTAATTGTAGATTTCTAGCTCTCTAGAATGTATTGTAGAAATAGAAAATAAATATTATCTATTAGATAATTAGATATGGAAAGCTATTCGAAAGATGGATATGGTGGTCGGTGGACGAGAGAACGAATTTTCTTATCACTTCAATTTGTTCTGGATGTTAGCGCCTTTACCTTTAGGCCTTTACTGGACAAATTTGCCGTGAATGTGATATTGAACGTTAAAAACTACTGTGAGAATGGTATCTACGTAAGAGTATTACGTAAAGTAAATAAGAAAGAACATATAAGCAAGAGTAGGAACTCTCAGATATATAATACAGGTATGGAACCTATCGATAGTTATCGATATAACTATCGATATATATTCAACGTACATATCGATACAAGACATCGAGAACCTCAAGAATATACTACGCCATATTATATGTTACGTACGTTACAGTTTGTCCGTTGTACTAATACAATAAACTCTTATAGTTCCTCGTGTACATATTATTCTTCCATGGTATCAGCAGCAAAGTTAATGAAGTATTTTTGAATGTGATTTTAAATTAAGTAGCCAAATAAGCCATCTATCAGTGAGTAAAATGAATAAGCCATTAAGTAGTTAGTTCGTTTTTCGTGTTCAAGTGTGAGTATATGTTCGCTAATTTACTGTTTCATTTTATTCATGTTTTTTGGAAAAATATGGCGTCATTCTACCATAAAATAGTTTCAACAAGCCAACTATTGAGAATACCTGTAAGTACAGTAAATATTTATAACTAGAATAATGAGATTAAAAGATACGTTAACGAATTTGTTTGAAAATCGGGTGATAAAACAAAGAAGTGCGCCATTAATGAAAACGTGGTGCTATTGTGTAGAATAAATTTATTTTTCAGAAAATTAAGTATTCTGTCGATCAGACATAAAATGATGAAAACGTGGTGTGAATTTGGCTATGAAAATTCCCACGAAAAACGAAAGTTTAGCCATTAATTATTGTTTAATTTAATTGTTTTATAACAAAGATCTGGTTGCCATGACATGAACCTACTATAGTGTGGATGTTAGTAGGTGGTTTATTGACAAATAAGTATAAGTAATATTGCACTTGGGTACTTAGACAAAAAATCCTGGCCAGGTTAAAGCGTCCAAATTTTATCTACATTAAAAGTAATCTAGACCAAAGTGAAATTGTAGATAGATCCCAAGAGAGTGCAATTACAAGGAACTACGAAAAGTATTAGTGATAAACGTGGTCTAGAGTTTACGTAATCGTAGCAGACATTATATTTTTGATACTTATCTAAATGTTCCTTGTATGACATTATAATTAATCTGTATTTGTTGTTGTATACAGAACATTGTAAAAGAATCGAGAGAGACGCAAACGATAGTGACAATGGCACCAGAAGATCAGACACCGTCCACGCCAGCGGAGAAAACAATGTCGAGAGGACCGTCAAAGTTTCTTGACACGAGAGCAGACAACATGATCTCGAGAGCGAGAGGAATTAAGGCGATAAAATTCGAGATAGATCGATATTTTACTATCGACTCAGTATCCTGCATACGTCTTGTGCACAGATTAGAGCTGAGTCTGATTAAAAGGTTAAATGTAATAATTGAGGAACAATTACTTAATAATCAGGTTCCAGACAAGAGACAAACAGACATCTAAGAGAAAATGAAGAACCTGCCGACATACAATAACAACTCAATGGAAACTCCAGGCAAACAGTGGGAAGAAGCCCAAGATGATGTAATGTTTACGAGACCGGAAGTTTGGAGAAAAGATAGTAGTGACAACGTTCCAGAGATCTCGAACATAAGACTGGAGGACAGTGCTGGACCAAGTCGGTCCAACAAAAACAACGTTGTGAGACAGCTAGCACCAACGAAAAAAGAAGAAAACTGGGACAATCCGCCACCGACACAGAGAAACTACAGCGAAAAGACAAATAAGACAAGTAATAATGAGCCATTTAAACAGACATTTACAGATGACAACAGATCGAGACAATTAGAAAACATTGAGAACATGCAGACGCAACAACAGACATTTAATATGAAAGGTAATGATTCTGACATTTTCGATGATATTTTAAGAAAATTCTTGCAAATTGATAAATTGTTAGATCGAAACGAGAAAAACGATAGTCATAGAGGTAAGGAAGATAATTCTTCTGGTAATTCTAATAATAATCCCAGTCATTTAGACAAAAATGCCAATAATTCGGATTTAAATGTTGTTAAGACATAAAATAATAATAAGGAATATAGAAGTAAAATTAAAGTAACGGCAAAGAAATTATCAATGATGATAGATTTTAGAGTTTGGTTAGAATCATTTAATATGTTTGTAAACAGATATAAATTTTCGAAAGCTTTTGATTTGATAAATCCTGTTGTAATTAGTGAAGAAAGTACTAGAGATAGATGTGATGCAAAAGCCGTGTTATTAGAATGGTTAGATGACAAACATGCAAAATTAATTTTTCGTGAACCATGTCCTTCGAAATGCTTAAAGAAAATTGCAGATTATAGGGAACCTTAGACAATAATGTGTAATTTAGTTATTTCAGAAATTTATTCATTGAGATATTATCCTGAGAGTATGGAATTAAATGATTGGTTCGATAAATTTGAGGAAATAGAAAGAAAGATTAGATTAACGAATAAAGGATGGGATGAGAATAGAAAACTTGAGGCTTTAAAATTGCAAATGCTTTTAGCTTTTCCAAACTTATCGGCAAGAATAAATACCGTAATGACGTATGAACAAATAAAAGCGATAATTATGGAAGAAGATGTTTTAGTAAAAGAAAGGAAAAGAATTTCGAGAAGCAAAGGAATTAATTACGTTCAGACAAATAAATTTAAGTTTAACAGACCAAATAAGACACGAAATTTAAAGACAACTAATTTTTCAGGACGCCCGATGTACCAATGTTTTAACTGCAGTGGGTACGGGCATGTGGCAAGACATTGCTTGAAAAAGCCAGGACATAATCCGTTACCAAGAGAAAAGAGAACGAATAGTGTCACAAAAGAGCAGAGTGAATCGACCAAAACTACAGTTTCAGAGGCAACTAGTAGACCAGACAACGAAAGAAGAAATAAAAGAAAACATCGTCTCGACAAAAAGTCCAGTAAGAGCAAAAGAGGCCACAGATACCATAAGAAAGGAGCACGTATGACAAAGAGACGCAGAGATAGAAGTATGAGTTCAAGTACATCATCAGCGAGTAGTTCGTCATACACGAGTTCATCAAGTTTGTCAAGTGATTCGGATAGAAAGTTGCATAAAAGTAAATTGTCAGTAAAATCGAAAGGTATGAAAAGAATAAGAAGTATAATTAAATTTAAACATAAAAAGTTCTCTAAATGTTTAAAAACAGATAGAAAAACTAAAGTAATGTTTATAGCTGATACTGGGGCAACAGACCATTTCATTAAAAGATTAGATAATTTAGTAGAAATTACGAATCTTGAAATCCCAGAATATATTTAGTGTGCCAATAAAGATAAATCGGCAGACATTATAATCACCCATAAAGGAAATTTATATGTAAAAGACATAGAAGGGAAAACTTTAAAAATTAATAAAATTAGATATTCAAAGAACTTAGGTGAAAATTTATTATCGATATATAGGTTAACAAAATTGGGTTATTATGCAGTATTTAGAGATAAAACTGCAGAATTTGTAATGAAAAGTCAAATAAGATAGTCATGTTAGGAAATAAAATGGGAAAATACTGGTGGTTCAATTTTGATATAATCACTTTTTTGAGAGTATATTTAACTGATAAAGAAAAAGATTCGTCTAACGAATCAGAAATTGAAAAATACGCATATGATGACACTAATATTTTACATGATCATAAGTATTCTAAAGTCAAAGAGGAGTGGTCAGAAAGCAAGTCAGAAAGTCATGTCACAGATCACAACTATGATAAGTCAAAGCCAAGTACAAGTAATCTAAAGTCAAATCAAGAATTGTTAGAATATTTAGATCTGGGTGCAGACATAACAATAAATGATTTGAATAACTTAAAACTACCGTGTGAAAATTCGATAAAGAAAAAGTTGGGTTATTTATATCATGTTAGACTAGGTCATGCGTCTATGGACTATTTAAAGAAAGCATCAGTCACGTATGATTGTCTTAAAAATGTAGATTTTGACACTGAAATACAAGAATGTGAAGTATGTCGTTTGGCAAAAGTTAAAAGATCCCCTCATAAAATGTTAAGAGAAATAGCAGATAAACCAATGTTTCGTATACATAGTGATTTAATGGGTCCAATTAAACCGATAGGAGTAATAAATAAAAGTGTTTATGTAGCAACTTTCACAGACAACTTTTCGAGATATACAATGACATTTAATATGACAAATAAGTCAGAAGTAGGAAAATACTTTAGAGAATTTATAGAAACTATAAGAACTAATTTTGGGGATAGAAAAATTAAAATTTCATATCTTCGAATAGACGGAGGTAGGGAATATTTAACTGTAGACATGAAGCATATAGTCAAAGAAGAATGTATAATGTTAGAAATAAGTCCACCCGACACCCCCGAACTTAATGGTACAGCTGAGAGATTTAATCTCACAGCTATACAGAAAACAAAAGCATTGTTATTAGATAGTGGATTACCACTAGAATTTTGGGAATTAGCCATACAACAAGTCACGCACATTCATAACAGATTGCCACATACGAGGTTAAAAATGAAAACACCCTATGAAATGCTCAAAAATAGAAAACCCAAAATTGAATACATACATAGATTTGGATGTATTGCAATAAGAAAATTACCCCATGCCAAAGCAAAAACGTCAAAATTTAGTGAAGACGGAGAGAGCTGTATTTTAGTAGGATCTAATCCTCAATCATGGCTACTCTTAAAACCAGAAAGAGGAAAATTAATTAAGTCAAGTAATGTAACGTTTTTAGAGTCAATTACCTTTAAAGACAAATACCCGAAAAATTATTTTGAAAAAGAAGGATTACCTAGAATTGAACTAATTAACTGGAATAACATAGAAGATGATACGCAAGTAGACCTATCAAATGGTTTACCTGAAAACTTTCTAAAAGATAATAATTTGGAAGTAATATTAAAGTCAGAGAAATGTAAAAAGAATAAAAATAAAGTTAGAATTAGAGTGTCATCAAGTGAGTCTCCATCAGACATTAATGATTCAGAGGGAGAAGTTGAATTCGAACCGAGTGAAAAGACAATAATTGCGACAGATAGAGAGAAAATATATTTTTCCATGATGTGCGAGATAAATAAAGTTCCAAAAACGTATAAAGATGAATTAAACAGTAATGAAAAAGAAAAATGAATGGAGGCAATTAATTCAGAAATAAAATCACTATTAGAGAGTAAAACCTGGAAATATGTAAAGAAACTTGAAGGTAAAAAGATTATGGATTTGAGATGGATTTTTGTCAAAAAGTCAGAACCAGGAGGTGTGTATAGATATAAAGCTAGGGTAGTAGCTAAAGGTTTCCAAGATCATCATGTGTATGATATGTCCGAATTATATGCACCAACCATAGGTTTAGCACAAATAAGAATGTTCTTGAGCATAGTAAATAAAATGGGATGGAAAATTATTCAGCTAGATGTAATAGTAGCATTTCTAAATAGCAAATTAGACAAGAAAATTTACCTAAAAATACCAGAGGGAGTAGATGTAAATGTAAAATTCAGAAAAGAAAATGTATGTGAATTAAGAAAAGCTTTGTACGAATTAAAAGTTAGCCCAAAAAGGTGGTATCTAAAATTTAAAAAGACAATGAAAAGTATGAATTTTAACTTATATGAAGGTGAAGCCTGCATATTTTATTGGTGTCAAGGGGGAAAGATGGTTACGTTAGTTCAATATGTTTATGATATTTTAATCTCAGGAAATAATGCAGAAAAGATTTACAAAACTCAAATTGAACTAAGTAAAACTTTCAAAATGAAAGTTCTAGGTGAACCAAGAAAATATTTAGGAGTAGATATTGAGCGAAACTTCGAGACAAAAACGATGATGTTATCTCAAACAAAATTTATAGAATCCCTATTAAAGAAATTTAAATTAGAACATGTAAAAGGAAGTGATACATAAATTTTAACTAATCAAGCCATAAAGAAATCTGATTCAGAAATTAAGTTAGAAACACAGTTAAATTTAAAAGAAAAGATACCCTATAGAGAAGCAGTAGGTGCTTTATTATATTCAGCATTAAGTACTAGACCCGATATTATGTTTACTGTAAATGTTCTGACACGAAAATCTCACGATTTTGGATTGATAGAATGGGCTAAAGTAGAAAAAGTTTTCAAATATTTGTCACGTACAAAAAACCATAAATTGGTATATAAAGGAGAAAATAATGAATTAGTTAGTTTCTGTGATGCTTCATTAGGAATAAATGACCCTGATGGAATATCTACAACGGGATACATAATATTTCTTTTTGGAGATGCAATAGCATGGAAGTCAAATAAACAGAAAATTGTAGCAACTTCATCTATGGAGGCAGAATATATAGCGCTAAGTACGTCAACTAAAGAATTAGTTTACATAAAACATCTTTGTAGACTAATTCTAAAGAAAGAAATTAAGCCAATTATATTCAAATATAATCAGGCAGCAATAAAAGCTACTAAATCAGACGCATCGAGAGCTCTAAGACACTTAGTAAAGTTAAAGTATCATTATGTCAGAAAAGCTTTTCAAGACAAGGAAATAGACATAGTATGGGTACCAACAAAAGAACAAATAGGAGACTTATTTACAAAAGCTTTACCGAAACCTTTATTTCAAAAGTTTAGAAAAGAAATCTTAAATTATGGAGTAATAGAATAAGACAATTAACTAATGACAAAAATGTATTTTATATGTTACAGCATTATCTCGTAAAGGTGAATAAACGAAGTACCTGAAACAGAAGCTCAATAAGACATTTATAAGTCTGACATTATTTTGTATTTTTGATATTTAGAATTTAAGTTTATGTTGTGATTTTTATATTATGAATTTATGTGATATTTGTCAGTCATGAAATTTATTGAATTAAGTGTTGTTTGTTTAGTACAATAAGTCAATCGAAAGATCAGTCAATTAAGTTTATGAATTTAGTTATTAAGCGTTTTCAAAAGTCATTAAGTTTATTGTTGTTTGTTTTGTTATTTTGAAAGAACTGATCCATAATTTTCGAGACTGTCCTTTTCAGTATTTTGTTACTGTTTTCGTTTTGTTTATTATACGACATTTATGAAAGTAAATTGACTCATTCTTATTTAATTGACGTAATAAGAGGGAGTGTGAGAATGGTATCTACGTAAGAGTATTACGTAAAGTAAATAAGAAAGAACATATAAGCAAGAGTAAGAACTCTCAGATATATAATACAGGTGTGGAACCTATCGATAGTTATCGATATAACTATCGATATATATTCAACGTACATATCGATACAAGACATCGAGAACCTCAAGAATATACTACGCCATGTTACGTACGTTACAGTTTGTCCGTTGTACTAATACAATAAACTCTTATAGTTCCTCGTGTACATATTATTCTTACAACTACAAATAATTTTATTTTTTGTGCACATTTTTGTGCTTTTTAACACGTTTTTACATGCAATGAGCATGTAATTTTGGTAATTGTAGATGATTGTACCTACTTGTCAGTCATCATCCTTTATTTGTGACGTTTTATCAAGCATTGAACATTCTTCCACACGTTCTTTCTTCCAGCAACTATTAATTTCGAAGAACTTAGTTCGTGAATTCTGTAGTGTCTCCTCATAAATTATTCTTTCTGACAGTACAATCGTCTCAAGCTGAAGTTGACCATCATCACAGTAATGTGTTATACTGTATAATTGCGGAATAACTTCCTAAAAAGCTTACGACTTCGTTTCCTCAACCCTTCACATTGGCTATTGATTGAAATATTTCCCGGTGGTAAGCTGTTTTGAAGTTTCGCAGAAACTGCAGTATCAAATTTTCTAAAATACGAGTCATCTCGTTGCTGGAATCAAAACTGAATAAATGCTCAGATGTTGCTTTCGTCTGAAAATTAGCTTGCTCGTTCCTCGCTCCACCTCATTTGTGCTTATTGGTATATGCAAATGTAGCTCATATGTGGCGTAAAATTCAGTGGAGTTAATGTCAACTTCAAAAATTTCTTTTCGCTTCCAGTATTCTTGGTTATGGTAACTGAATTCATTTTAGTTGCAATAAATTATGACCATGGTCATTATTCATCACATTTTGATATATTTGATAATTAGAGCGTTTGAATATATAGGTATACATATATAGGTATACCAACGCCATTTAATGAAAGTTCGTTACCATTGAAAAAACAACTGTAATTCCACGTACAAAAAACTTACAGATTTACAATAAATGATATAGTACCACACAAACAACCATCAATGTAACAGAAGATTGTAAATTGATCGATAAATTACACAAGTCACCTCGACAAAAACACATAAACACTTTTTTACGGCTCCAAATGGTGTCAGCACATCGTTCCTCGCTATCAGACGGGGGTCGTTGAAGGCACATTCGTTGCGAAGCCACACCATATTCTTCAGCTTTCAAATCATGATCACTGGTTTCGATCACTTTACCGCACCAACCAGAGGCACAGGGTATAGCCTCGATTCCAGTTTCAAATTCGATTTGACTTGCATTATAAAATTTAAATTTATCTTTACAACTTCCAAGTTCGCCTCGAGATCTGCACTCAAAACATCGTTTTATCGAAGCGTTGGCATTCGTTAGTATTACTAACGAAACCGTAACCACTACCAACAATCTTCCACCAGTCATGTCTTGAAACTGCAGTGGTGGTGAACATGCGGTTTCCATTTCTATTCCATTCAGGTTAATGTTGTTGTTGGAAGAAAAAAAATTATGAGGTGAAAACAGGTTTCTCCACGGTGTAATATACATATATAGTGGACTTTAGTGGTCCTCAAAAATAATTCCGCTGTTTTATTTACATCATTGATTTATCTGCAAGAGGATGGTTTAATATTGTAACCTACATCAATTCACACTAACCTATCTCATCTATAGCTATGCGCCTATATATTGATTTATGAAAATGTAATTAATAATTGGCGTAAAATTAAGTGGAGTCGGTGTTTTTCGTTCAGAACTTCATACATTTTTAGATTCGCTTCTTGTATCTCATGGTAATGATAACCGAAAACTATACGGGTTCATTTTTGTTGTAATAAATTATGACCTCATTATTCGTCACATTTTGACTTGGTATTTGATCGTTTATATGTGTTCCAAAATCATGAGCAGACGAACTTTTTCTACGAATTGTATTCGGTGGTACTTGATTAAGGCAGCCGTTACTAGATTCGAGGGTGTTATGCAATCGACTAATCGTAACTTTAGATTAGATATAAACATAATTATGATAAATTAAGCAAACCGACATACACATTATAATAATAGCGGTTTCTACATATTACTTTAAAATTTTTAGAATCTATTTCTGCCCTGACTACCGAATTCAGATTAATTCGTTTCCGATTTTAGCAGTTTCCTTAGTACACGTCGAAATTCTCCGGGTTTTAGGACTCTGGTGTTAACTTTTTGATTGTTTCAATTAATAAATAATTTATTTTTTTCGCATATAGGTATATTATTTTATTATTATGATGAAACCTTGATTAATTTACATATGTAATATATACCTATATATATATAATTCCTTATGTTAAAAGTTATTGAAGTGATTATTTACCTTACCTATCATTTTTTAATATTTTTTGAGATTTTTACGTGACATAAAAACTTAAGTCTATAATATTATGACGGATCATATGCCTTTATTGAAAAACATTCGGTTTTTTTTTGGTTTTTTTTACAGGACATAATGGCTGAATTAAGATTCGATGGTAGAGTGGTTATTGTCACTGGTGCTGGTGCAGGTATATATAATATGCCCATAAAAATATATACGGTCGATGAGTAAAACATTTATATTTATGCCTTATCGCGCTCATTAATGTATAATTTTCTGCCATGTAACAAGGTTTGGGTCGAGAATATGCGCTGCTGTTTGCATCGAAAGGGGCTTCTGTTGTTGTTAATGATTTGGGCGGCAGTAAATCAGGAGATGGCACTAGTTCGAAAGCAGCCGATACTGTTGTGCAAGAAATCAAGGCGAAAGGTGCTCTCGAAAATTTGACATTTTATTCGACTCTCGTATGTCGATTTTAATATTGTAATCCAAATTCTTGGCAGGTGGAATCGCAGCACCTGATTACAACTCCGTCGTTGATGGCGAGAAAATCGTACAGACTGCATTAGATCATTTTGGTCGTGTCGACGTGGTCGTCAATAACGCTGGTATATTGCGTGACAGATCATTCGCTCGTATCAGTAACGATGATTGGGGTACGAATGAAACCTTAATAATTTTATATATTCATGTTCTTAACCTGTTATGTAAGTAACGTCTGTTGTGCAGATCTCATCCATGATGTTCATCTGAAAGGAGCCTTCAAAGTAACCCAAGCTGCATGGCCTCATTTTCGTAAACAGAACTACGGACGTGTCATTGTTACGTCGTCTAACGCGGGTATATTCGGCAACTTTGGCCAAGCAAACTACAGGTTTGTCTTTAGTGTGTATTTGCTATGCTGCAGTTTTGAAATTTTTTCACGTATCTCGAATTTTCTTTATTTTAGTGCAGCGAAAATGGGTCTAATTGGTTTGAGTAATACGTTAGCGATTGAAGGCAAGAAAAATAATATACATTCGAATGTGATTATTCCGACTGCTGGGTCGAGGTTGACCGAAGGAATTCTTCCCCCTGGTAATTGATTTCTGTAACGAATGTTTTCATAATAGCCTACATGAATTGTCAACTTTTGAATTTTGTGTTTTAGATCTTTTTAATGAATTGAAGCCCGAATTAGTTGCTCCTGTTGTAGTGTGGTTGTGTCACGAACACTGCGAAGAAACCGGTTCTATTATTGATTCAGCTGCAGGATGGGCTTCAAAAGGTGTGTTGGATTAGAATTTGGAAGTTTCAAAAGTGTATCGATTAAGATGAGTAATTATTAAGTTATATTGTGCAGTGCAAGTTAGTCGAGGAAATGGTTGTCTTTTAAGGCAGAAAATCACGGATTATTTCACTCCAGAGGATGTGCGTGATAAATGGTCAGAGGTTACCGATATGAGCAATGCTACCTATTCTGCGTCTATTGAGGTCAGAAATGTTTCGTCTATTAAAATGATTCAGAACAATTACAGCTTGACTTCCATATACAATTTGCTGTGACCGAAGATAACTCATTTTAGTTATACAAAAATTTGATTTTTTGCAATGTTACTTATATGAGTTTAGTTATTCTAAATCGAAAAGAGTTTAAAATCTCGGAAACCGGTTTTCTGTGTAAACCAAGTTAAAGTGTAGTTTTCCTTAGAAGATTAATTGGAGGAAAGATTTTAAAATGGCCTTTATTTATTTAAAAAATTGATTTTGGAAGGTGAAATATTAATATCTGTGTTAAAATACGGACTTATTCAAAATTTAAATAAGAATGTATCGAACCGAATTGTGTTCTTTTCTTTTTTCAAGATTTCAGTTTTATTGAATTTTCGAAAAACATCGGAATTATGTGCATCGAAAGTGCTCAGTATTTTCACTAATCATTTGATTCAATCCTTTTGCATGCCTCTGTTGAAAATATTGGAGAAGTTTAATAATGAAAAATTCTCCGAAAAAGAAATTCCAAATGCTTTCCGCAGTAACTGTTATATGATGTGCTGACAATAATTTTTTTTAATGAAATAAGTTCGTATAGTTCTTGTTTCTTGTGAATGATATGTGAGAGGTGAAAATTTTAAAACGTTTTTGATTTTTGAGCATTGAAATTTCGTAAGGTTAAACTAAAACAAGAGATTCTTTAAAAAGAACGCAGATAATTTTTGCTGGCTTTTTTCCGCTTAAAACTACTCCTGGAATTTTTTATTTTCTTCGTCTAGTTATTTCATTGTTGGCAATTATTTTTCATTTTTTCCAGGAAGCTACTTTCAATTTAATGTCTCAACTGGACCTATTGAAGAGTGGTGCCTCGAGCTCCTCAGGAAAGGTAATAATTTTTAAAAATTTTTCTGGAATAATCATTTTTAAGTAGGAATGGAATTTTGGTTATAATTAATATGTATTTTCTTCTTCATATTATAAGTATGCGGTGATTGAAAACAAAATAAAATACAAGAAGTAGAAAGACAATGTGTTGTGAGTAATGCTGAGAGGTCATATGTAACTTTCATGATCAGTTATTTTCATAGCTTTAGCCAATTTTGTATTTTTCGGTTAAATATTGGTATTTTATACGAATTTAAGAAGTCATTCGCCCCGTAAAAAGTGAAAAGTATCGCTCTCAAGAAGTATAAAATCTGACCTATAATTAGTTTTTCTTAATCAACTCTGAGTGTTGAATAATCATTTAGTCCCTTCCTGATCACATGATTTATCAAGTATTCTTATTTATTTTTGTATCCTAATTTCAGGGGGTTGACGAATTTTCTTACTCTTTCAAGGAAGTAATACTCTACGCTTTAGGAAGTACGTAACGAGCTTCTTAATTATGCTAACCCTTAGCGTTACCGTTGCGATATAATTGCGTTTTTATTCTAGTTGGCAGCAGCGTATCGGTTACCAGTGATCTGAAATATTTATTCGAGTCCCATGAAAATTTCTGTGTATTTCCAACTTTCGGTATTATTCCTGCTATGATGGCTATGTTTTCCTCTTCTAACATCTCGCGAGCAATTCCTAATAGAACTTTGGATTTATCACAGGTAAATTTTCGACTCGGTAATGAAGAGAAAATGATATGATTATCATTCTCAAATATATTTTGTATTTTTTCTTTCTTTCTTTTAAAAGTTGTTACATGGCGAGCAATACATTGAAGTATTACGACCGTTACCCACTGATGGAAAATTGAAAACAGAGTGCTCTGTCGTTGATGTTGTTGATAAAGGCAAAGGCGCTCTAATAATCGTTGATGGTGTGACATTTATCTACTTTTTTCTCTTTACTTACTGCCCTTAAGGAACTAACTGCGTGAAGGTTTATGTGATCATTTTTGCTCTGGAATTGAGGTAGAATCAACAGTTACCTGTAATTATTTATTGAGCTGCTATTCATTTATATTTGTTTACGTGAGACCATTGGGGTATAATATGTCCGACGAGAGGTCTGAGAAATTTTCGCTGTTGACATAAGTTAATTTTATTTTCAAAACTTAAGCAGCGGAGAGACGATAGCGTTGTAGTTTGAGATTTTTGCAGATTGAAATATTTCAGTATTGTTATCCTTTATCAAATTATCTTTGTTTTTCTAACTTCACAATGCGTCGTTTAGTGGTGAGGGTGTTTTCCCAATATCGTCTATGTATAAAGATGGATAGAAATACTTACGTAAAAAATGTCCGATATATTAAGGCACATTTATACGTTCAGGTATACTTGCGCCAATAAAAGTTTGTGCTGTGTGCTAAGCTTGAGTAAAATATCAAATGGGCTGTATTATTTTTACTTAGTTTTGTATTTACACACTCAAGTCCACTTCTACAAATTTTAGTTTGCGCGAGTTTACTTTATCTCGGGTATTTATGCTGACTCGTCGGAGAAAAATTACATTGGAAGGAGTATCTATTATGAAATATCTGTTCCGCGTTTCGCCCGCAGTAAGTGTATATTCGAAAACCAGTTAACTAATTTCGCTCAAATTTAATACCAAATCAGTCCCTAATAGTCTCCAACTGCCATAAAAATTTCAAGCGAAAATTTTTAATTTACGGAAGTTATCGTAATGACTGATGAATATGGTGGTTTGGCAAAACTTTGAAAACCTCACCCTTCGAAACTAGCGGATGAATTTCAAAGCTTCTAACACTACCCCAAGTTTCATTGCCGTAGGTCAAACAGCGGAGGCTGCACGGACTTCCAAAAAACGTCAAAATGAGCAAAAGTGGAAATATATATATATTGTGTACAGAAGAATTTGAGTGACCTATATATTAATAATCTACGACTCAGGATTGGCGTTTTTCCACAGGTCCGGCCCCAGGTCCAGCCATTGCACTAAATGCAATAGTTTTGGAAAATACACTAAAATGAACGAAAAAGGAAAAACGAAAAAATAACTAGCAATTTAATCATTCAATCAAAATAAATTGATTAGGAACATTAAGTAACAATTTCCTTTTCACTACAGCTAACACGTTCGATGAAAATGGCGAAAAACTCGTTTACAATCAATTCGTCACGTTCGTCATAGGTGGAGGAAGCTTCGGTGGACCCAAACAATCGAGAAAAATTATAGCATTACTTGATCCTCCTTCACGCTCTCCTGACTACTCATTCATTGATAAAACACTCATTGACCAGGTAAATGAAAATTTTTGATTTTTACGTATTTGTCATGTATGCTAAAATCGTGTGTTGAAGGAACAAATTATAACTTACGGACCATCATACAGTTCATAATAGAGCCTTGTTCACACAATATCGTCTCATTTTGTATACCGTCTTCAAAGTCGATTTTTATATTTTCGGACGTTTATCTTTTAACTCCTTGCCCTTAATTAGATAGTTTACATTATTCATTAATTCTTAGTTTATTTGAACCTTTATGTAGGTAACTGTACATTCCCACTATTGGAGCTTTATTTTGCATTTTATAAAAATTAAATATCTCTTCCGCTCATCAACCGCGGTAGGTGTGTATTTTCCAGAAGTGTTAAATTTTATAATGGCTACCATTCGAAAACCAGTTGACCAATTTCGCTCAAATTCAATACCAAACCATAATCTCCAACTGCCATAAAAATTTCAAGCTAACATTTTTTAATTTACGAGAGTTATTGTGATGACCACATAATGGTTTTGCGAAACGTTGAGAACCCTTCCTTATGGAACTAGCTGACGAATTTCAAAAATTTTAACACGAATGTATAGCTCATGAAAGCTTCTAACGCTACCCCAAGTTTCATTATCATAAGTCAAACAACAGAGGCTCCACAGACTCCCAAAATGTGCAAAAATGAGCTAAAAGTGGAAATGTATATATACACATACATACATTCGTACATATATACATATTTTGTATAGAAGAATTTGAGTGTATATTCGTGATCTACGACTCAAGATTGACGCTTTTCCACAGGTCCGCCCCGTGGTCCCACCATTGCACTGAATGCAATAGTTGTATTTTCCAGGAAAATACACAAAAATGAATTAATAACCTACTCTTGTTTTAAAAGTTGTCACATCGTTTAGCGATGTAGCTTGTATGTGTATTCAGTCAACGACTGCAATGAACAAATTTCATGGTTCCTTCAAATTCATTGTAGTCGATTTCTAATGTATTTTATTTCAGTTCAAGATCAAATACAACTAAACAGTTTCACAGTGAAAAAACATTATTAAACAAGTTTGGAAACTTTTTGGATTTCAAAGAACGTAATATACTGACGTACGACTTTTGTTTTGAGACCAAATTTGTTAAATCAAAATTATGCTGATAAAATTTTTTGCAAGGAATTTGAAAACTCATTGATGGCAGTTTCTGGAAGAATTTTAATTTCCCTGTGAACTGACGTTAAAGCTACTCCATTCAACCGTGAGTCTACTAAATTGAGTTACAAAGGTAGTGTTTCACTCTTTTTTTCACAAGTTTTAAAGAAGAAAAACTACAATTCTACTCTGGCAACTGAGACTGGTTGTTTGGCTGAAATTTTTAAATAATTATAGATGCTCTGGTAAAAACCTTCATCGCAATGTGCGAGAGAATCTAAAAATGTCACACTATGGCTAGGTGTTCAGGGATCTTACCAAGCAAAAATGCGACTTTTTATTATACTTGTACCGTTCAGAATAAATAAAATTATTATATTCGTATAACTTTTACCATATATGTATCAAATTTAGGCTGATTGGATTAAAGTCGTCAAAAAATTTTGGGGTATGGGGGTTTGTAAAACCCATTTCTACGAATTGTTCTTTAAGTTGGTTTTTTTGGACTTTTATTTTCTTGTAATTCTTCAACAAAAAATAAAAATATGAAATTATTTATACCTAATATAATCAGATCAGAAAAAAATTACCTGTAATAATTTAATTATCGAAAGGTGAAGTTACTTTTTTAGGAATCTTTGTTTATGGTCCCTTATGTATCTGCCTGTGCACTTCCTTTTAGGCCATTTCGATCTTTCGCCATAAACTCCCTCCGCTAAAAACTTATTTTATATCAGTGAACCTTATTATCTTACATTACAATAATTAGTTAATATATTAATCATCGTCATTAGTTACGTATTATTGATAAAAATTATCGTCTTTGCGGGTTTTACCGACTAATTTCTCACGAATTGTTGATTTTTTTTTTCTTTCAACAGGCTGCAATCTATCGTCTGTCTGGCGATCTTAATCCATTACATATAGATCCGAATTTCTCCATACTTGCCGGATATAAGACGCCTATTTTACATGGACTGAGCTCCTTGGGATATGCTGTGCGACATGTTCTGTATAAATATGCCGATAACGATCCCTCATTATTTAAAGCAGTGAAGGTAAATTTTTGAATAATATTGTTTTGACCTTTTTCCAAACTTTTTCGACTCGTCTTTCAGATCGACTTTTTAGTCGAATTTTAAAAAAACCCAAAACCTAAATTGTACCTATAATTATCATTTAAAAAAAACATGTAATCGTATTTTGTCATCGATATTATTTTTTTTGTGTTGATTTTCTGGTGATTATAAGTGTACCTTAATGATCAGTTTATGACTAAATTTCGGGGTCAAAGTTACCAAAACAAAAGTGGTGATCTTAATTTCACTAATCTAATAAACAAAAAACCATTCAGCGATGTTTTAACACGAAGAAAAGAGTTTTAATTAAATATTCGAATCAGTTATCTTTGTGTGTATACCTATGTGACCGATTTTGTGCATACTAGAACAAAGACCCACGTTTGATTTTTTTTTTCTTGTTGGCGATACCTTTATAAATGATAGTTTTCCTTGCTTTTCGTGTAATTGAGAGAAGAGAAAGAGCAGTAGAAACTTATTTGGCCGATTGGTTTGAAAATCCTTACTCTTTTTGCGCAGGTTCGTTTTGCCAAGCCGGTAATTCCAGGTCAAACGTTGAAAACGGACATGTGGAAGGCTGGCTCGAGAATTTACTTCCGAACGTCCGTTGTTGAAACGAAGCAAAATGTGTTGACTGGTGAGTTTTCCATGATCGTGTAGAATTATAACATTCTTTCGCACGTACTAAGTATGCGTTTTCGGAATTAATTAGGTGTTGTAACGATCGTCAGCATGAATGTATAATTTAAAACTGAATTTATGAATGTAATATTAAGCATTGATTGGTCATTATTACGTGTACTTTGAGTCGTCGTTTTCAGTTTAGTGGCTGAGCAGAAAGATATTTCTCGAATTCTTCATTCACTTATATACCTACGCTATTTTTGTTAATTATGGTAGGTGGATACGTTGACTTGCACTCGGTGCAAGAGACGTCGACCAAAGTGCAGCTGAATCGCATCAGTGCGGAGGAACTTTCGAGCGATTTGGTGTTCGCTGGTATGCAAGATCGTGTGAAATCGGACCCGTCATTATTGAAAAAAATAAATGGCGTTTTCTTGTACAATATAACGAAGGATGGTAAACCAATGTCCACGTGGAGTAAGTCGAAATTATAATTACGTTTTTATGATGTCTGACCTCGTTAGTCTATAAGTATCTGTCTGAGACGATTTTGTTCTGAAGCAATTGAACGAAATTACAGTACTGAAGTCCGTAGCGTAGTTTAGAGCTTCACAAAGACGAATATTTTCTTTAAAGTTGATTTTTACTTATCTTCCCGTGGAAATGACCGTTTTAAAATCGAGTTTGAGAAATTATATATTTTTTCGCTCATTTCTTGGATCGGATGATCTGTATTCGAGTCGCCTTGCAAAATGCCGAAAAATGCTTACTTTCTGAATTATACCTCCTCAAAATGGAAGGAAAAGAAATCAAAATCTAATGTAACTTTTCCAAAAATTGGCAAAAATGAATGAAATTTGGTATTTGAGCGTAAGTATTTTATGTTACTGATTTTCACTTAGTTTGTAAAGCTGTACCTAAACTTTGGAGAAGGGAGAGAGAAGGGAGTTGCCACTTGTTCAATAGTCGTATCTTTTTTAACCTTCGTTGCATCTAAAATTGATTCCCACTATTTTATTTTTGGGAGAAAAAATACGCAAAAAAGGTATTATAATTGACCGTTTTCTGTGAAAACTGGATAATTTTCGAGAAAAGCAGGATTGAAAATTAAAATTCTGTTAAAATTGTTCTTTATGGTTACATCTGGTGAGAGATAATTATTAGGTGTCAGATTGAATGACTGAAAAGACAAAATTATTCTGAAGCTTAGGAACAAATACAACCATATTTTAATTTTCAAATCTACTTTCTGTAAATAATATAGTTGACCAAATTTTATTTAGTCGAACATATTCTTACACGTATGTTTACTTTTGTTTTCCAAAAAAATTATCTCATTTCATTTGCTCTTTTTCTTCTTGTAACTGTAAAATATGACAATATAATTTATGGTGAAAATTCGGTGTATGAAACCTACCCAAATATACGTAACCGTCTCTATGATCTGATCAAAAATACGAATATATTCCCTTAGTCAACAACCTTACTCGGATATATTTTCCCTAAGGAAATTATAGATGATTATTCTCCCTCTTCTCTAACAATGTTCAATCACAATGGACTTAATCCTGCTTCTAATTATTGTATAACACTCTGAATTAAGGGTATATAAACTCATTTATCTTTAGTGAGAGTGTTCGTTCTTGAGTTAACTTGTTTAGCCGTACTTACTCTGTAACTGTGTTGTGTTGAACATGAATTATTATATTTTATGTTTAATAATTTATGTTTGCATTGTTTTACTAAATGTCTTCTATCAAACATACGTAAGGTCCATCATATATGAATGTGAACAATAAGGAACTTTAATTATAATTAATCAAGTGTTATTTTAATTATATTCCCGAGTAATTTATTTGTGATTTTTAATTCGTAAATTCTTTGAGGTAATGTAGCCTATCTTTTTTGCATATTTTTTCTTCATAAAGAAATTAAAGGGGCCAATTTTTTCAATATAACGAAGGATTCAATTGATATGGCTATTATAGCTATTTAAAAAGTGACAACCCGTTTCTCTTTCTTCTCCAAATTTTGAGTAAAACTTAAAAATCTGGGAGAAAATGAATATCATAAATATACTTACTCTGCTGTACCAAATTTTGTTCATTTTTGTCAATGTTTGCGGAAATTACCTTACATTTATGATTTTTCCCTTCCACTTTGAAGGGTTATAACTCAGAAAGGAAGTATTTTTCAGTATTTTACAACAGGATTTAGGAACTTTTTATTTTTTTGTCCTCAAAAATCGATCCTGAAAGTTATGCCGTTTAACTTCCAGACTGAAGGACACTCTGCATAATCTTGTCGTTGTGGTAAAAATTATGCAAATTAAAACATGACGATTCAAGTTGATAAAATGGTTTCCCAATTAGCAAATGTGAAAACAACTTATCGCTTCCTATTATTACGCTTATATGGTGTTTTAAAATTTATAAATCAGTTGGAAGGTGTCCGTTGTGCAAAATAGAAAAAATAATCAGTCGTCAAATGTAGGGCCAGTTATGAATCGAACTACATAATTTTTCGACGCCATGCGTTTTACGATCGCATGGCCATCGATAAAATAGTACCTAGGTATAAGGCTGCCTTATAGAAATGTTAAAAAATACTGCGCATTAGAAATATTACTATTTACTATAGTCTGTGCCACATAATGATTTGTGTTGAAACACTTATGAGACGAAAATTTTATGTGTTAAAATTCAAAAAAGGCACCTAATGAAACTGTCATAAGTTTTGTCGCGACTGTGCCTGTTGCTTATTTTGCACGAATATTATTATTCGTATATTTTCCCCCGTGAATTTGAACACCGATTGTATGTTGTCAGCTGCTGACCTAAAGACTGGAGAAATTTACAAAGGTAATGCGAAAGAAGGTACAAAAGTTGATACGACAATTACCATCGACGACTCCGACATGATTGATTTGGTAGGTGTAAAAATTTATTATTGGTTGGTGACTTCTTAATGTCGATTAAGTATGTTAATAGTAACCTAGTGTATTTACGTTGCGTATGATTTCAGGCACTCGGCAAATTGAATCCCCAGCTCGCATTCGTTAAAGGCAAGCTGAAATTGAAAGGAAATATATTATTGGCGCAGAAATTGAAAGCGCTTACTGTCGAATTAAAATTGTGATCAAGTTACCATTTATAATTGAACTAATTTTATAATTTTTTCTTTTTTTTCTCCCTCAACTTTTGTTATTACACTTGTTATATTTCATTTCTGTAGGTACGTTATTTTTGGTATTTTTGTTTAGGTACCTACCTACTCTATTTGTTTTTTGATCTTCATTTTTTAAATGTTTTTTATGGTTTTTGTCACTATACTTATAGGATGGGCTGGTTAAATGAAATTTAAAAAAAAGTAAATATTTTTTTATTTCGTTGTATTGTACCTATAATAATATTATCTAACAAAAATAACAAGTATATTATACAAGCCACGCGACAGTTCTTTGGTTTGTGCCTGCCCTACACTTTTACTGGCATCCTTATGTAGGTAGTAACTGTCGAATTTTTTGTTTTGGCGGAAAGCAACGAACTTTTTTCATGTCTGTGTGTGGCTGTGTGGGTAGTGGCGCAAGCACATCGAATGTGAGGGAATAATTGGTGAAATAATATCTGAGAAATAATTGACAAAATAATATCGGGGAAATAATTTTGTGAAATAATTAACAGCTTGTACGTTGATTATAGTGATGATACCTGCATATTAGATAGAAAGCTGCTTTGGGTGCAGAATAACATTTTCACTTCTAACTTTTTTTTATCCGTAAGTTGACTTCCTCACTGAGAAAAGGTTGCCAATGAAAACAAATAAACATTTAGGAACTACCACTCTCATTCAGATAGCTGCATATTAGTTTTTCAACTGATACAGATAAATTAACCTCATATATTCACATGTTTTTCAGTGAGTTATGCATGTATTGGTGAAAGCCGTGAATTAGCAGTATAATTGGCAGTACAGCTAAATATGGTGCTATAAATTATTTTCTGGGGATGGAATTTGGTTCTTACTGGTTCAGTAGTTTTCGAGAAAACTGAAAAATAAAAAATTCCTGGAAAATTTGTTTTTAGCAATAAAATATTGATAGATCGATGTTTTTATTGAAGACATCGATTTCTATCGATAGTTTTTCATAATTTTTTTACCTGAAACTAGTGTTGAGACCACCAATCCTTCTCCCCTCTCACTCCTGCGAACACTCGATCACACATAATATACATTTTATTTATATCTATTCGCGGCTACACTGTTCCACCACTTCCGCCGCTCATTCGTTCGTTTTTGTTAACATTCGTTCATTACTCTAAAATGTACTTTGCTTAAATTATGTAACTTCTTAAAAATACACTCGCTTCTTGGACGGAACTTCGCTTAAATCTTCCTTTCTTGTTACAACTCCGGTCCTCATCCTCTATAACTAGCAATAAAGTATCGATTGATTGATATGTTTATCATTCATCGATAACTATCGATAGTTTTATAAAATTTTTTCAAGTATTTTAAAATGCCAGTACAGTACTGGCGGAGGGATCTTTCAGATGATGCGATGGACCAGCCCTCTGCATCTGCCTGACGCAGCGAGTGATTCTAGTTTCTGAACTCATTGTAACTAAATACATGTCTAATCTGAAAATAATTATTCTTAAAATCGTTAAAAATATCGACAAACCTAACGAATTATTTTACAAATGAAAATTTAAAAAAATGTTCTTATATTCAAGGCCATCTGGGATTTGAATTTGGTATTTCTCAGGTGGAGAGCTGCAATCTTACCACATCGACATTGCATCTATATAATGAAATTGACATTATAATGCTATTTGAATGGTTCAAATAAATTTTCCTGTCAGTCGACAATTCTGTTGATAACTTTTTTTTGCCCCCTCCTAAAAGAGTCTTTCGCTACGTTCCTGGCAAAATCACTGAAGTAATCGTAACGGTTTCAAAATTTATATATGTCGCATATAGAGGACATCAAAATATTATCATGGGTAAAATTTTCTAGACGTGAGGAGATGTTGCGTTAACTTTTATTGTATTCAAACTATATAAGGTATATTTTTAAGTATCGTCTATAATACTTACTCGTAGCCTTCATGAAATAATCATAACTATCGAATGAGACCGGAATTATTGAGTTGATTTGAAAATTAAAGTATAAATTCGGTATAAATAATTGCGCTCGAACCAAAAAATGTCGCACGCGTTTAAACAGAAAAGAAATGATCGACTTCGCCGCAGACAGTGAAGTCACAATCGAACCGAAAACCGTTTCGGACTTTCGGTGGGTTTTTAACCTTGCAAAATTAATGCCCTCTTTTCTCACATAAATGCGAAATTATGCTTATAAATAGGAAAGTTTATTCATTATATATGGGCTCCACCATACCCCAGTTCGTCGTGTCTTGTCAGGCTAATATAAAAACGATAAAAGTTAAACGATTTGTTTAATTTTTTTTTTTTTCTCAACCTAAATAATTTAGCTATATATTTTTAGGCTTTAATTGATACGACAATTAAACAGCTCGTAAGATAAATAAAAAAAAAAAAAAAAAACCCATTGACTATTCATTTTCGACGAGTGTGTTCCCTCTTTTCAATTATCATCAGTTAAACTCGCTGACATTTTCAATTAAATGAAATGTACGTTCTGAAGTCGGAAAGTAACCGCTCAGAATGTATCGTGATCTCTCGTTGGAATAATATTTTGTTTTGAGAAAGGCGTAAAAAAAAAAACGTTCGCGATATGAGGAAATGCTGGTAATGTTGGTACATAGCTACGTGTAGGTAATTGAATAATATGGGTCGGCCTACACGTGCTTCGGACGATCACGGAACTGATAGAGGTGACAATAAAACCTCTTTGTGTAAGGTGTATGTGTTCGTATTCGTGTTATTCGCCGTGCAAATTTTCACTATTTACGTCGGTTATGTGTCTTACGTCGAGTTGGACAGCAAATATGAGAAACGATATCGCAGTTTGCAGCGACTGGTGCACAGCCACGAGGATGAGGCTGAGGTGCGCCTCAAACGCGATACCATTAATATTCAAGATAATTCCGTTCTGAGATCGCCGGCCGACGATGGCAAAGTCAGTACAGTTGAGGAAGAAACGTTGAAAAATGGATCCACCCCTTTGACGGTCGACGAGATCGTCAATTTGAAGCCAAATTTCTCCGACAAGGCGTGGATTTGGTTGAACGATTATTCCAGGGTGCCGGTAAGCGCTATATTGGTTGTATTTTAGCATATAACTTACATGAAACATAAAATATTTCTCAATTCGTTCATCAGTTGCTTATCAAATTACTACCATTAAAGTAAATATGTTTACGAGGGAAAAAATACCAAAAACAATTAATTTTGAAAGGAGGAGGGGGTCAGAATCTATAACTTTATCCCCAGTGAGCCTACAGACTTTTTATCTTCAAATGGCACTATCAGCATTACATTACAACCAATTTGAAGAATTAGGGTGATAGGTACCTACTGGATAACTTTGTGGACTGTATAAGACAGAGCCAAAGTGAAGAGAACCTACTTTGTTGCTTGTGACGAATAAGTTTTATGGACATAAAATAATTTTAAAGAAAATTTGCTAATGTTATGCTTTCAGGAAATCTGACTCCTAGCGGTGCAAAAAATATCGATACGTATCAATACTATCTTCTGAAATATCGATATTTATTATATCAATATTTTTCACAAAAGTATTCAGTACTTATTGATACGTTTTATCCGAATTTTTCTCACGTTTTACCATCAAAATTTCGAGGTTACAATATACGATTGAAATATTCAAACACAACACTCCCGGCGTTTGTAAGTTTTACTTCTAAGGATCTGAAAGATTTTATAATTTAATAATAGATATATATATATATATATATATAGTCGAATTTTCATTGTATCAATCATTTATTTGTGGAAAATTAAGTAGGTATGGGAAAAATATCGATATTTCGCACCACTACCGACTATTTAAACATTGGAGTTTTTATATATAGGCGTAATGAGATGAACTTGAAATTGGACATTTTTTTGGAATATATAGTCTCAAGAAATTTTTTTGAAAATATATTAGGTGCGAGATAAAATGTGACACATGGGGAGTTGAAAAAACATGAATGCTCTTCCTAATTTCAGGCTGTTCTTATGAAAGAATACAAAAGAAATTTTTAAATTTGGTATAATAATATGTAAACTTTCCCCAAATTATACCGTATAAGTCTCATCCTCTGGGATTGTGCTTCTCACAGAAGAGCATAATAAATGTGAAACTTTTTAAACGTACCTACTGTCTCTATTCAGGAAATGAGATCGTGAAATCCGAGTACCAGATCTCATTTCGCCGCCATTTTAAATGCTTAATTTCTAGAGGAGGAGAGCACAAAAAGAAAAGTTTGAACTTAACTTAATTTAATTTTCCTGATGTTATATAATTTGTGAGTTCTGACTTGGATTTGGTTCTCCAAACTTCAGTTAAGATTGGGATGTTAAAAGAAAGGTCTCATCATTATGCAGCAGCCCATTTCTACTTCTCGTAATGAGTACTGAGTACCTACTATGGGTCTACATAAACAGATCATAATTTTAAAGTAAGTTTGTTCATTTTGTACTATCTGTATGAGGCTATAAACCTACCTAGTTTTCTAGCTCCCATAACATTGAGAACAGAACACGTTTTGTTTAGTATTAAGCTTTTCATCCAATTTGCTTACAAACAGGATATTAAAATGACTTCATGTAGGAGTTAGGGGTGGGGATAATGACAATTATCCGTTTCATGAGAAAAGAAAACGATTGGTACCATTTTTTCATTTTATCCTAATTTTTATATATATGTATCGCCCAAAATTTTGTGTTTACAGTTTTGAGAAAACTACCAGGTAGATAGGGCTGAAATTTTTATGAAAGATAGTTTTCATATTGAAGCAGGTCTGAAAGAAGTTTTTTGCATATCGGTTAATTAGTTTCTGAGAAAACTGAAAATCAAACAATTCATGGAAAAGTCGTTTTTCTGGGATCCTGAAAAAATGAAAAAACGCATCGCGCTGAAATTTTCACGATAGACTTTCCTTATGTTGGTGCAAGTTTCTTAGAAGTTTGGTGCCTATTAATTCAGTAGTTTCCAAGAAAACTGGAGAAGAAAAGTTTCTGTAAAAAATTTTGTGTTCCTGATTTTGAGAAAACTACCAAACAGATAGGGCTATAATTTTTACAAAAGATAGCTATTGTGTGGGTGCAGGTCTGAAAGAAGTTTGGTGATCATCGGTTGAGTAGTTCTCGAGGAAAAAACTGGGAAAAAAAATCTCTGAAAAAGCAGTTTTTGGCAATAAAACTTCAATAGATCGATATTTTTGTTAAGGGTGTGGATAATTGTCGACAGTTTTTTTGTAATTTCTTAACCTGAAACTAGCAATAAAATATTGATATATCGATATAAATTAATATTGAAAACTATCGATATAAGTATCAATAACTGTTGAGACCACCAGTCCTGCACCCCTCACACTACTGCGAACACTCGACACTGTTTCTCTGTATACTCTATATCACTTGTTTATCTGGTACTTAACACTGATTCACTATTCACCACTCATTCAGCTACACTCGTGAACGTTCATCTCACACATCTAAAACACATTCTTCTATGTTGCTTGAATCTTTTAAGCGTAGTTCACACCAGGCCATTTTACTAGCTTAGAACACGCAAGTTTACAAGCCGCTAATGAAGTTGCCAGGTGTGACTGTTCGAGGCAAGTGAAAATGAGCTAGTAAAATTGCCTAGCTTCTAGTTGCGCGAAGTTAAACTGATTCAACTTTTCAGGCTACTTGTGTGAAATATCTATACAAATTTAGAAAATCACTGATAAAATTTAGACTGATTGACCAAATTTTTGAGAAAAAAATATTCGAATGATGAAACTTGTAATGAATAAATAACTGTAAATAAGTTTTGATAAAAAAATCCTGCGAAAAGCTGTTATTTTATTTATCATTGCAACTGCAAATATAAATAATTATTGAAAAGCAATCGTGTCATTACTTGACCATTTATTCATTTTGAAAATTTTTTGTAATTCAGTTTAAATATAATTCGTATTATAAATTTCAAAAACAGAATTACAGGAGTTGAAATTTAACATATAAATTGTGAATGATATAATATGATAAGCACTTTATCATTCCCTGCATCGGTTATTCACTTGCCTCATGTGATCAGTTCTAGGATATTAAAAGACGCAACAATGTTGGCATTTTTAGTTGCGCTACTTTACTAGCCTGAAACCAAGCTAGTAAAATGGCCTGGTGTGAACTAGGCTTTACTGAATTATACGCTTCTGAGACGCAACTTCGTGTACATTCATTTATTTCTGTTTCTTTTCTTTGAAACTATCAATATAAGTATTGATCACTATTGATATAAATATCGAGCAACTGGGTTTTCTAGTGAAGCATTGCTGCGCTAGTTTTTTTTTTGACGTGGAAACTGTTGAAGTTTGGAAGGGGGCTTTTTAGACAACACCACATATGCAGTAGGGCAGAAGTTCCCAGCCTGTGGTCCATAAACCTTCAGGGGGTCTTCCAGAGGGCATCTAAGGGGTCTGCAACCAGCTACTGTGTCAAGTAAATTACAAAATTTAAGCGGGTACACAAATTTTTGTTGTGGTTTTGGAGATAGAGGGTCCATATGTAAAAAAGGTAGAGAACCGCTGCTGTAGAGTGTATAGGAAACTTGGTAATTTCATGTTCTCGATATATTTAAAAAAGCAATCATTTATGTTACAGGTTAAAACAATATGTTAATTGTCACGTTGTCTTTCATTCAGTTTCACTCTGTCTACATATAGCGTCAGCAGATGTTGGAATTATGCAAAGTTATCAACCAAAATTGTCCAGTTCAAAAAGGCGATCCAGGTACCAAAGGGGATGCTGGCGAAAAAGGCGATAAAGGTGACGTTGGTCGCGATGGCATAAAAGGAATGACTGGAATGGATGGTCCAAAAGGTCCGCAAGGTCCTCCAGGCATAAAAGGTGATCGAGGAGAAAAAGGTGATCGAGGTAAGCCCTGTTATGCACAATATATTAAAAATTAGTTGCGTAAGAAAATTTATGATTTTTTTTTTACATGACAGTTTGTTTCTTATACAGGACGGGACGGATTAAATGGTCGCTCTGGTATTCCTGGTGAACCAGGATTAGATGGTGTTCCTGGACGGCATGGAAAAGATGGTATACCCGGTAAAAATGGCCTTCGCGGCATCGATGGTATACCTGGGGCGGCTGGTCAGCCTGGTGTCAATGGTAAATTCGTCTTTCTATGATTTGTAGCTAAAAAATATGTTTGTTTTTTTTCTGAAGGAACTTTCGGTTGTGGTAATGGCCATTTTCAAGTTACTTCATATGCAGTAAAAGGCAAAATTGTACCTAACACTGTTTTTTGTCTGTAGGATAGTTTTTGAGGTATGGATATAATTTTTGCAATATATGTCGCAAAGTGCGATTAGGTATTCATTTTCAAGGCTCAAAACAAAAAATTTCTGACCAGGGAGCAAAATTTTACAGGGAGCAAAATTTTTTACAGGGAGCAAAATCAATAGTAGGAGCAAGACAAGTATTTGCTCCAGCAATGAAAATGTTCGACTCCTCCTTCCAACAAATCAGACAACTTCCCTAATTGCTATTGCGCATGTACTGCAAAAAATAAAGTTCTTTCTCTCAAATTAGCCTCATTTAATGACGAGAGCTTCAATATTGAGAATTTTCTTGGGACCGGTGGTTTGTGACGTCATTATTTTTTATTCTATTTTTTCTGTCATTATATTGTTTCACACTAATGGGAGATGTTGACATGTTAACTTCTTGGAGAGATGAGCTATTTTACAAAATTTTAATTTAATGTCTCCAAAAAATTTCACGTCTGAAACTAATGGTTCTGACTTCTGAATAACTTTGATTGTTTCGACGGAATTTAACTTATTTATTGCATGAGTGATAGATACTTACTACTCCATCAACTTCATTAAATTCAAAATATTCGACATTCCTTACCTTGACTGAGAGACTGAAAATTTAAGTCTTATGTTAAATGAATATCTTTGTTGTGAATTCAAAGTACTGGCCTCTGAAAATAACGAGATATAGGTACATGAAGAAAAACATTACCCACAGTTCTCAGGACTTCAGGAGTACCGAACAAAGTTCCTATTTTTTCCATGTTTGATGAAAGTTATCAAAAGGAATTACAAGAGAGCTGCAATTTAGTAAGGATATCAAAGTATGTTACAGTTGAGGATTCTGCGAAAATTTGACTGAAATCTTTCTAATGAATTTTAAGATATGGCTGAAATTCCGCAACTAAGTTAAATTCATTTTAATATCATTTGAATCACTCAATCTGAATAGAATTTCAGCAATATCTTGAGAATCATTTATTCGACTTCAGCCAAATTTTCACAGACTCTTAAACTAACATACGTCGATGTCTGTGAAAAATTTCAGCTCATCACCATCAATATGGTTCTCACGCAATTCCTCTCGATAACTTTGAATTTCCCAGAAGTTTGGCCAATTTCAGCGACTCAAGCACCAAAAATACTACAGTAAAGTTTTTGTTTCGAAGCAGTAAGTTGATGACGTAAATCAATATAAATTAAATTTTCTAAACTGCTCACCAACGTTCAACTATCCCATTCGGCCATTTAATCCCAATATAATTTGTACTTTCCCACTATACTATAACGTACCTCGAAATAAAATATTCCAAATGACAAACAGGCAAACCGCAAAGATGTGATGAATTAGAATAAGTAATTCACACTGAATCATTTCCGATGACATAGTCTATGGAGGGATGAGGATTTCCCTACAAAACGTAATATCGCCATGTGGACAAACAAAAATTAAATTATATGATAAAAATGATAAATAAAAATTATAACCGCAGATCACGGCTCCGAAGAAAGCGCTCAGTATTGAAGCTCTCGTGTTTAATGTACCATATTAACAGAAAATTTTGAATGTGCTTGCTGCGTAACTACCGACTCGAGACCTTAAGATTTCATCTGTAAACTATATAGATTTTCTTCTGCTTCAATTTAATAGATTAATTAGCAACTTATTCGTACATATCTCTAAAGAAAACGGAACTATGATATATTTTTGCCTGTTCTTGGTCTATAAATGCATGCTGGTGTTTATTATTGTCATTTATTTGTTTGGCTGGCTCTTTGATTTTGCTTTTTCTATAATTTAGATTATCAAACGAAGTTGTATAGTGTTTATGATTATGCTGAAAATTGTGCTCCTGTTCCAACTCGGTACAGTTGGAATGTCATCCACTTTAATCGTTTTCTTCCTTTTCTGGTGGGCTTTTTGTTTAATTTCTTGTTTCATCATCTATCTGTTACTGGTATAATGTATTCAATTATAATTGTGAACTAAGCATGCCAATAAGTTTGCAGAAATGCCCTTTCTACACTGGTGCCTCCTTTACTCTGATATTCTATAGATATCGTGCTTCGGATTTTAAGTAATGCAATCTTACTCGGTAAGTAGGTACTTTAATTTATTTTCTATGCCTTACGTAATCTTTGTATTAATTTGTCTGACAGGATTAAAAGGCGACAAAGGCGATAGAGGTACAGCTGGACCCCAAGGACCAACAGGTGTGTTATCAGATTTCATAGAATTGAGAGGTTAATTTAAAAAAGTCGTTGCTAATTGCGTATAGCCGTATTCACTGATGAACCAACATCAACTACACTTCACACGGAGCTATTTTTCTCTTCTCTGAGACGAAAAATGCTACATTTGTTGGCAAAACACGTGAAACCATCGAATGGCTCAATAACATTTCGCATAGCCTACAAAATATGTCTTTAAATTGTATTAATTTCGAAAATTTTCGACTATGTTTGTTTTTTTGAATCAGTCTTAGGCCAGAACATTTGCACGTGGAAGTCTGATATTTGTATTTGTTGCAGGTTTACCTGGAAAACAAGGAAAACCAGGCAGTTTGGGTGCAGATGGTATTCCTGGAACGCCGGGTATCACTGCCAGAAACTGCTCGGTCAATGGAACGCAAAAATTACTCATTCCACCTTCTATAGTTGGTATTAAAAGTTTACTTTTTCTTCTTAGTCTAAACTTATTTAGTGGCTTTTGTTCGTTGAGAACGAATAAATTTGCTGATTTGTCAAAAAAATAAAATAAAATAATTTACAGGAGCGGAACCAAATTATTATCAAAAGAATATTGTGGTTAAAGAATTTACCCCTGTTAAAATAAAGTGTTCCGCCACTGGAGAACCGAAACCGACAGTTAGATGGAAGAGAACCGAGCACACTTATGACGTGCCCATCAAACTGAAATCATGGGATGGTATACCACTAGCTATGCTTCTGTTTGTTAAAAATAAGTTCCATTAAATTTTTGACTTTTAACTTCATTTGTAGGTCATTTTTGCAGGTTTCTATATGGATAACGATGTTCTCACTTTTATGAACGCCAGCAGAAAACATATGGGAGACTATTTGTGCATAGCTAACAATGGTATACCACCTTCGGCTAATTTCACCACATCTTTGCATGTTCATTGTGAGTAAATCTTAAATTCTTAGTAACAATTATACCTTTTAAAAGGGTCTTGCATGGTAACCATACGAATATAATTGTTACCCCAGAACCACTCTGTTTTGTAGGTTATTAATAATTACAGTCTTTATTTTTATTGTACAATTCCCATGAGTTGTTAGGCCAAAGGTTAGGGGATATACTTAATAATTTAAATTTAAAACAAAAAACGTAACGCAGCAAGCTATGCCAGA
Organism: Ericerus pela; assembly: GCA_011428145.1. Classification (NCBI taxonomy): domain Eukaryota; kingdom Metazoa; phylum Arthropoda; class Insecta; order Hemiptera; family Coccidae; genus Ericerus; species Ericerus pela. The sequence continues at coordinate 155,893 of WOFM01000052.1, read as the reverse complement.
AAAGTAAGTTTTCAAAATTCATAAAAAATCATTTATTAATTTTTAAATTTCTTTTCTTATCTCATCTTACGTCTCATTTTAAATCACTTTTCACATCCTGTTTTGAATCTGCTTGTGAACATGCGTCACTTTATACACCATTTGTAAATTCTTTATGCACTATGATAAACACTTTTTGGAAGCGTTTTTAGGGTTTTTGCTTACAAAAAACCGTATTAAAATCGCTATGTTTTTCCTTTTCTTCCTTCATTATTCCTCAGACTGAGTTGTATGTTTTTTTTTTCAACTGTGAAAATAAAATTTTCTATTTTAATGACGATATATGTGAACATTTATTTTTTTTATTCTAATTTTGCGATAAATTTATGGAAAATGTGACAATTGACAACGTTTTAATTTCGACTGTTTCGTCTTCGTTAAGTATTATTAAATGAAATATATAGCCATATCGCTTCCTTTCAACAGTTGTCTTCTTTTTGAAAATACTTCTGAAAATTCTCGATTATTCGTATTTTTTTTATTTCCAGTTTTTATTCATAGTTGATGTTAATAATATCACCTAGGATCACTTTTCATGAAACATAAGACAAACCTTAAAAAAAAGAAAGAAAAAAAATCATATAAAAACAAAGCAAAAACCCTGTTGCCACATCGTCTAGCGATGTAACTTGTAAATTAATAATGTAGATTTTCGTAGAAAACCTACCTACCTGTTTCACTACTGCATGAGTTTGGTAATGTTTTTCCAGTTCCACCGTACATTGAGATCGATAATGTAATTTTGAATGTGACTCTTGGTGGATATGCTCGACTTCGATGTAAAATTGAAGCGTACCCGCATGGAGTTTATTACTGGGAAGACAGTCGTGGAAATATTTACGAAGAAACATTCGACAGATTTCACGTCGATTATTATCACGTCGGATTATACGAAGTGAGTCGACTTTCACATTTGAATACCTACTCTTATATGATAAATTCTTGGGCGTAGTTAACGGGTGGTTGGAGGTTACTTAGTCCCCGTAGAATTTTTCAAAAAAATACGAAACATATGCAGTCGAACGCTTTGCATTAAAAACAAAAAGCCCAATACTCCGCTGAAATGACAAAAAAGGATGAATTTAGATATATACCTATATCTATACTAATCTAGGTACTTAGTATAAACATGAAAATTTACAAATGTGTTTGGCTCGGCTAATCTCAATCAGGAGTGGTTTTACCCCGGATCAAATCGAACCTATGCCGAGGCAGAAAAATTTGTGGATCAGAAAAATTTTCAGCCAAAAAAAAAAATTGAATTACTAGCCGGGAAGGGGGGGGATTGAAAAAGAATAAAGCTGCAAAGTACTTACAACTGGCTCTGATGTCGATATTGAGTGGATCGATTTTGATGAATTTTTGTCTACATATTATTTATGAATTTTGGAAGGTTATACGCTTGGTTTTATTGTTTTACTGGGAATACCACGAGCCTATAAATAGTATACACTTGCATGTGGCGGAAATATTTCTAGCAAATGGTTTTGGACAAATTAATCCGTCGAATAATCTAATAATATCGCGTATTTGTTTCTCAATGTTTGTATAGCTACTGCCGTGCTATGGTAATGACACCACTTATTACTACAATAGTGCTGGGTTCAAATCCCATCAAGCCATAATTTTAGAGAAATTTTTATTTTATTTTTTTTTCCGTAGAATGATTTGTTAGGTTCCCCATATTTTTAAAAATGTTTTTCAAAATTATTATTTTTATATTGGACATGTATTTCGTTACAATGAGCTCAGATTGGTTCATTCATTATAGGCGGTGGAATCTTTTGAGCAAATGAGGGGGGACTGGTCCATGGTATGTCACTTTGGGGATGACAATGGCTGGGTGGATGAAGTGGATGAGGCGAAGCTCCACCCCCTGGAGTTCACCCTGTGATTACCGACATACAAAGTGGAATGCCTTGACCAAGGTTCCCTGCATCGTCTAAAAGATCCTTCTGCCAGTACTATTCTGGCGTCTATTATGCTCAAGAACACACGTCAGAAACATTAAAAAAAATTTCTTAAAATTATTTGTCGAACTATTTACGCCACATATGAGTGAATATTTATAGGCAAGGGAGATGTTTTCAAATATTCGCACAATTAGATTATTATTTGTTAAAAATAATATTTTTCAAAGGTTTAAAAAAATTCTGTAATTAATGTAAGTTAAGTTATCAGTATGAGAAATTTAGAATTTTATGTAGATAAATGATTAAATTGAATGATTTCAGACAAAAGTTGTGTATTTGTTTATGAGAATTTTGAGAGAATTGAATATAAATGGTAGCAATGTTTTGTCTGAATTTCACAAGATAGCTGATCTAGGTTATGTTTGATGTTTATATATATGTTCAAGTTTCATATAAAGAAGTTTTAATACATAGCAAGGCGGTCAATGTTTTCTGATGTATTGGTATATAAACATTTGTTACAAAACTATATTAGAAAATGGTTTGAATTTAACAGTTAATAATATATTGTTAGTAGGTGTGAAGTCGTCTAAAAAGCTGCTACATTAGAACATATTAGGAATCTCCCAAGAATCAGGAGTGAACATGTTTAAATGAAGTTTTTGAATTTCAAGTTTGATATTAAGTCATAGATATTATATAATGTCTACGAGTTAAGTTCATATTAAATGATGACTGATGAGTGATTATGCCCAGCGAAAGATGGCAGTTGGAAAATAACCTTTCAACAAAAATGTGTAGGAAATACAGTAGTCCGCAAATGTCGAACATTTTAAAAATTGTTTCGTCCTAAATTTCTTCTAAAATGTTCTGATAAAATAAAATTATTAAAAAATTAAAAAATAAAGAACTTTTCACCAAATTGAGATAGAGAGGTGAAACAGAATCTTAAATGTTTGTGAGTAAGAGAAAAATTTGATTATTGAGTAAAAAATTGCAAACAGAGAACATTTATCAAAAAAAAAACAAAAAAAAACAGAGCTAAGAATTCCCATTAAATTTTGGAAAAACTGCCACTGCTGAAGAAAAGTTATCAGTTGATTAAAGTAAATATTTCTGCTATCTTTCATTCAACTGTTGTTAATTAATAAACATGTTTTTTTGTTTAGACTATTTTAGAATTGAACATAACCAATATTAGAAGAGACGAGTTGGGCATCTATTACTGCATTGGTAAAAATGATGAAGGTATCACTAAAGGATACATTAATGTTACAGGTACATTTTCACATTAAATTAAATGTACCATATTATATCAATATAATAAACATACAACTCCATTTTTACAGTCAAAACTAAAATAAATTATACAAAAATTATTAAAACATTTCTGCACATGCATCAACTATCAAGCAACAAAAAATATTTTGTTGTTCCACCAAAATAATGAATAGAACAGTGTTACCTTATGTAGGTTTTGTCAGTTTGGGGAATGGAACCTGGAACCTACATGTTTGCCACCTAAAAGTGGTGAACTTAACCACGCAGCCATCTCACCACCAACTATAACTGGTGAATGTATTTAGTATTAGGCAAGGTATGGTGGTTCCCACACACTCCCCCCTAGACAGACTCAACACAAGTTGTACGACATTAGATGCTGTGGGAGGTTGGGAGGAGCCAGAAATGCCTCTTATACCCATACACACAGGCTTATATTACCTATATGGGTTCTATTTCCTTTATATAGGGTGCTATCTATTGGAACTCAAGTTAGGAAGGAGAGTTGTGAGTTCTACCATGCAACACTAGGGTGTATGCATGTCCAGCATACGTCGAAGGTCGCCAGATTTAGGTTTTGTCAGTTTGGGGAATCGAACCTGGGACTTACATATTCACCAGCTAAAAGTGGTGAACTTAATCACACAGCCATGTCACCACCAACTATTACTGGTGAATGTATTTTATATTAGGCAAAGTATGATGGTTCCCACACGTTACTATAGCATAAGTCAAAAGGCCATTTGGTGGTGCTTCAGGGCTCATATAGGTAGGTACTATATACCTACATAATAATATGAAAGTTAGTGAACAATAATTGTGACAAATACATGAAAAATTGAAAATTGCTGTTCAATTCTTAGGTGACAAATTTGAAAAATACCGACTTTATGAGAATAGCAATGAATAATATTCTTAGAAACTGAAACAAAAATTTAAATAATTTTTCAATGTTCTCTTTTATTAGGTACCATTGTAACAGTAAGAGAATTTTGGAGGAATTCCATGGAAGGTTTCTTCTTCTAAGATAAAAATAGTTAGTTGTGATACAAGTGCAAAAAGTAAGTGATTTTGAGTTTTTGACACTAGTGCTCCAAATCACACGAGTATCAATCACCTACTTTCCACGCGTGTCACACAATATTTCTTGCAGCAGCTCACAAAAAAATGGCAAAAAAGGCAAAAATTTGATTTAAAAAAAAAAAAAAACAATAATAATAATTTATAATTTTACTTTTTTTTTAGCCAAAAAGTCTCCGCATTTATCTCAGCCCCCAACTGCAGGAACAATGACTTGAAAAATTTTCTTAAAACCAAATACCTAATTAACTTAAAATAATTTTACTTTTGAAAAAACAAAAAACTAAGAAAGTAGTGGTTGAGCCATGCAAAAAAATGATCGAGCTGTGCGAAAAAGTCAACTCAAAAGTGCGCATGTGCCAAACAAATATTTTTGCGCATCATAATTGAAAATTTGCTACTCTTTGTTCAGTCAAAGGGAATTAAAGAACGAATTTTTTATCACAGGAGTATCAATCACCTACTTTGCATTTGAGTCACGAGTGAGCAGTTTATTCCTGCGTTTGTAGCGACGGCTCGGGCTTACAAACATTGCACTTGTTGGGAAATTGCTCACTTTCCTACCTAGTTACGTAATATTCGGTTCTGTTTTGTGTCGAATAATTGTATAGCGTAATAAGTAAGCCTAAATGAAACGCGTAATTCACAATAAATTTAGAAGATTGCCTCAACGGCAGTTTACCTGGAATTTAAAAAGAACACCATTTCGCTGAACGGATTGGTCTCGCGTTTTGATAAATTTCTCACATATTCATATACTAAAGGTCCGACAATCAAAAAAATAAGGGAAACGAGTTTTGTTCCAACAAAAAGATTGTCTCAGCACGAAATCGACGTCGCCACCTGAACCTCTGTCTTCCTGAAGCACTTCATTCCCATCACTCCATCAGTCCCTTAGCTCCATTAACGCTCTATAAAGCTTTAACATACGTATGTGATGATATATTGATGATATTTAAGCCGTCATTACGCCATTTTGAGTTAAATTGTACATATAAACTGTTAATTCATTCAAAGTGGTGTTTCTACATCATCACCAGCACAACGTGCGCATGCCTACGGTCACAGAGCCTTATCTCTGCCTCACTAGTGGGCTCTATAATTCTTGATTTCGGCTATTTACGCACTTGTTTAAGTGAAATTACAAGTATAGAATACATTTCCAGGAGCAGAGAGTGTATCGTCCTCCTAGACCGATCGGCGTCACACTCGAAGACAGTTGACACTGCCTTTAAACTTTTAACCTCTCCGCACAATAGAGCAAAACATCTGGTCCAGAAGCCAGTAAGGTTGGGAACCTTAGCCATAGCCCCCTATTCCCTTGAGGCAGAAGGTCATTTTCCAACAGCCTTATATATTTTCCTTGAAGACGATAGTCGAGTCGAATTCTCATTTTCAAATCGTCTTAAATATGATTTAGGGCTACGAATGGACTTTCATGGGTCTCAGTATTGAAAAAGATAAACTCGGAAGTGAGTATACCCTCCTAAAAGTTTACACGCGTGTCGCTGACTGATTATTTTCCTTCTCGAATGAAAATAAAAATTGTAGGACTTTCGGAGAAGCGCTGCAGTCGTCACAGCCATCGATGGCTCTTCTCGAGCTAAAAAAGGTCAATAATATTCACGATAATAATACCGAATGCCGTCTTACAGATGAACCTGGAACCGAATTACATGTGACCGAAATCTGTCACAGGAATCGCATCAAATTTGGTAATCCTGGACCCCCCGACGATGGTAAAATATGCCCCGACTGCCCCAGATGTAAGGTCTGCGGCTTTGGATATCGAGATTTGGAAATACGTACGATCGGAAATTTTACATCACGTTTAGCGGATAAAGTTTCAAGTAGGTACCTACTTAATTGAATAATTAATGTACGACTATAGGTCAGTGGCGGGTTCAGAAAGTCATTTGGGAAGAAATGACAGAATTTTGGAGAGTTAATTTTTTTGCTCTTCAACTAATTTTTTTACAGTTTATCACAATTCTGCGGTCATATTTCGTGTTTTCCTGAACTTTTCTTTTTTTTCTTCATTTTTTTGGAATTTGCGGCGGGGGAATTTCCACATTTCCGTCTGGATACGCCATTGTACGAGGTTGGGAATGCAGATATACCTGTAAGCGTTATATTTCTCACGAATGGTAATTGTTTTCTGCTTCAGACTGCGAAGTGGAAACCATTGGTAAACCGGTGTATCATAATTCTCAACCTGGAGTGTATGGAAGTTGGATGCGAGAATCGTATTTGGACCCTCACGAAGAGTACTTCGTAACTTTGGAAAATTGCTCAAAGTGTCTGTATTTGTACGATAATAAGAATGTGTTCACAAATAAGACGTACTCGAGGATTTTTGAGTTGAAGGAACCGTTTATGGTAAGAAAATGAAAAATTATTTATGAAAAAAAAAAAAAATACTAACGCAGCAGTAGCTCCTTTAGAAAAGTACAAGTTTTCTGAAAATGATTTTATATTGAATACTGTGTAGTTGTTGACCTAAAATTACAGAGCAGTCTAAAACCAGATCCCCTTTTACAATCAAAACAAAAATGCATGTTGCGTAAGTACCATTTGGCCGATCCGCACCAAAACTAGTCTATAGCATGTTACAATGATTTATATGTAGGTACCTTATATATATACATAATATTACTAGGTGCCCGTCGTGTCGTAGCTTTGCTTGACAGATGCTTAGGACCTTTGACCCTAACCTTGAGCGAAGTGTTCACTGACATTACACAACAAAATCTGAAAATATAAAACCCTCCCTTTTGGGCCCAATAAGGGTCAAAGAATGGGTCCAATGATAAAATGAACATCAAATTCGAATTCAGCGTCTCAAAAAACATGTTCGATGATGTGAATTTAAGATTAAAGAAAAAACTACTTACTAAATGAAACACTAATAAGTTTGGATAATATTTTTCCTCTTTTCACTTTATAAACACGCAGCGCCATTAATCCAGCTTTCAACGATTTTCCTTTATAAATAAATTTTCCAAAGTGATAAAATAATAAAACCAAGCATAGAACATTCCTAGGTTCATGAAGAATGCACGTACAAAAATTCATCGACATCTTTTTGGTGGATTCTGAGATTACCTTTAACACTTTTCCAGATTTTCCTCTTTATATATTAGTTTATATATTAGTATAAATATATTACTTAAACATTTGTTACAAACGTACTCATTGGTCAAACATTAGGAATTTTGTATGCAAAATAAAAATGTGGTGTTGATTTTTTTCCAATCAACTGATACTTTAAAAACTGTTTTTTTTTTTGATTTTCAGAATTTTGATCACTTTTGATCAATCAGATAATTTTATCAAAATCAATTTTTGATTTTTTTTTTTTTGATTTTTTAAGAAATTAATGGAAAACATAAGTAATTTTGTGGATTTAAAATTAAATTTTTATTTTTCAAGGTGAAAAGAGAAAGAAAGAGAAATAGAAAATGAGAATATTAATAAAGTTTTCAACTTTTCAGATTTTGTTTTTCGCTTCGACCATATACTAGATAGACACGGCCTGTACAATCTTGTACAATGCTTCCTACTGAAGCACTAATATATATATAGAGTGTGATGTCACATTGGGGCAAGAAGTTATTTTACCCAGGTTATACTGCTGTTATTTCCAGGTTTTTGAAGTTGATTTTAGCCAGGTTGGAGTTTTTTTTTTTGAAAAATTGTACATAATCATTTCTTTTTTTTTCTATTAAAAAATTCATTTTAGAAGAAAAAATGAACTTTTTTTTATTTTTTTTCTTCAAAAAATGCCCTATTGTGACGTCATTTATGTGTGCTTCAATTTTCCATTGACATGGCGTTTCTATCTATTATATGGTCGAAGGTTTTTTGTTTCTTACATAAACAAAATATAAGATCGATAAATTGATTTTTGATTTTACAACAATCGATTATCAATCAGATAGATTGTTTTCTTTTCGATTAAATCAATTAAAATTGACTGAAAAATTTTGACAAATTTACACCACTAACCGGAAGTACCATCTGATTAATTCACATCAAAATCAATTGGTCTCGTTCTTGGCATTAGTTCTAATGTACATGTGTACTAAATTTCATAATTATCGGACAAAAATTGTGACCAATGCAGCAGTAATAATATGAAAATGTATATATATGTTGTATAGGTGAATAAATTTCAGTTAATAGGGCCAAAATTTTCCTTAGGTCATGAAAGGAAAAACGTAGGCACCCCTCACCTTTGGGAACTAATACCGGATCAAAATTAAAAAGTAGATTTTTATAGAAAACCTACTTAAAAATGATTAAATTTTCCGGATTTAACAAACTTTTCTCTGCGCAGCTCCTGTTATTTTTCACATAGGACCAATATGAAAATTGCACCAAAATATGTTGTTTAAAATTTATTAAGTGGAAAAGTACTGGAACTTTTGCAATCCCTTGGTGAAAATGATTTTAATTACACCTCCCTATGCCTACCTAAAATTCCAATTTTCATCATTTTTAAAGTAAATGTAGTTAATTGAAATTTTTCCATTTAAAATGCAGGGTATTCATAAAATTGACGAATTTATCACTCATTAGATTGTAACTGTGAGGATTGCCTATCCTTTCTCCTCATTTTAAAGGCTTGAACTTGGGTTAACAAATGAGGATCACAGCTTGCCGACCATTTCAGTGGGATATTGAGCATTAATGAACATACAGCGGGCACTGCTTAATCTGACCATTAGATAATCCAAACTGCCACTTATTTTGGCAAAAATTGCTGGTAATAGATCAAATGTATCCCTCTCCATAGACACATTTTTGGATTATATGGACAAAAAATCTCAATAACAAGCCAAAATAACTATTTTTTTCCAAAATAAATTTATTTTTCCCTTGTTTTTTTTTTTAGTAAGTTTTCTTTATGAAACTGATTTTTTTTTTTTTTTTTGAAACCTCAAAATTGATTTTTCTATTGTTTTTTGTCTTATTTTAAATTCAACTGAAGTGGCACGTAACTTATAATGTAGGATAAATAGTGTAATTAAAATTATATTATGGTACCAATTTATTGCCTATAATACCACGCACTTGTATTATACCAAGAATATGATTTTTCAGATTTTTCTCGATTATTATAAGCTTTGAATCCAGTGTTTCTGGCTAATCCAAACCCCAAGTAGGCTGATCATAGGAACACTCCAGGTACCCATCAGTAGAAAAAATTTTCTGTGTTGGCCTGTAGTTGGCAATTTGCAACATCTGCAGTAACTAGCAAATTATTTTTTGCACTTTTCATGTTAAATCTGTGTGGTAAAACAAAGCTACAGATGGAAATAAATTTGTCAAGTCCAGAATCCATCCCCCTCTTACCTGGACATGAGACTTAATGGGGAAAATGTTGGGCTGAAAAAAGAGAAACTGTGAGGAAATAGGAAACAAGCGAGTAAGAGGTACTATAAAGCCATCAACCTCTTAATGTAGGTGAGGTTGGTTTTAAGTGAAGGAGAATTTGGGGTATAATCTCTTCAGCATCAAAGAAAAAAAATGTGTAAGTACTGGGACACATGGTGGAAGTGAAACTTGTTACATTGAAAGTTGTATTTTAAAGAATGAATGTTTTGTTGACAGCGTGATTTTTTGTTTTCTGTTTTGTATAAACATTAAAATGCAGAAAAAGTCATATAAATTTAAAAATCAAAAAGATTAATTTAGAACAATTATTCCCTTTTTCAAATTTTACATCTACTTTTGAAATATGTCAAAAATTGTTACCCTTTCATAAAAACTCATGAATGGTAAAATGTGATTTTACCCCTTCCCACCAAAGAATAAATCCTAAAACTAGGCCTACCTTAATGAAAGAACATTGTAAATCAATTGTAACAAGAAACACAATTTTACTAATTTTGCTTCAATTAATTGCCGGTGTAATGAAACTATTGTACTTTTTTTGTTGTTTTAGGGTAATGACCACGTTATATACAACGGATCCTTTTATTATTCAACCGAACGCAATAAGAACGTATTTATAATACGATATGACCTCTACAAAGAAATAGCTCCAGGAGATGGACTTCTTTTAGACTATTGTGACGTAGGCAGCAAAAATTATTTGTACAAATCGGAACGCAATTACGTCGATGTAATGTCCGATGACAATGGCCTGTGGGTGGTATGTGCTGAGCGCAACTCAAATAATACAGCAGTGACAAAGATAAATACAACATTACCGGATGATATTCGCATTGAAAAAGCGTGGAACATTAGCGTCAAACATCAGGATGCTGGTGACATGTTCATCGTTTGTGGGATCCTGTACGCTGTCGACAGCGTTACAGAATATGACACAAAAATCAGGTACCTACAGATGATGTTGAATTCATGGTTACCTACATCAGGAGGAAAGGGATTTCATTGTGCTGCTTCTCATTTGCGCATTATGCTGTGTTGTGCAGATGTAGCCTATATAAGTTCGATATGGTGAAAAAGAGCCACAGTTGAATTCTGGGCCACCAACATGTTATATATCACACACATAAATGAGAATTACAATTGTAAGAGTTACTGTTACGCAAATCCGATGATTGTAATTCTCGTTTAGCCCCTACAATATACAAAGCAATCAGATGTTTACACATCAAAAATATGTAATATTATTAATCAATGTAATACCACAATAGTCAAGTGTGGGTTAGGGCTTGCAACCACAACTATAACCAGAACAATAACCACTAAAAACCGAAACAAATTAACAACACTGATTTGGGAACTGATAACCAAAACCAAAAAATTTTCCTAACCAGTAACCAGTTCCCATAAAATGTTGAAACCATTAACCAGAACAATAACCAGAAAAAATTGGTTTTTATTAGTTTTCATGAAATATCAATATTATTGATTGTTTTTTTTCAAAAATTACTAATCACTTTCTAGAAAATTATTAACTATAAATAATTTGACATGGAGAAATTGTTTTTCATCTATTTTACCCCAAATTTTGTCTTAACCAATCATCACCACTAACCAATAACCTAAAAAATGTTTTGGTTACATACTCTTTGCAAAAATAACTAGATTGTTAAAAGTTTCTTATGGAATTTAATAATAGTTTTTTTGTGCATTGTATAATACTTTTAACAACAGGTACAGTTCAGCACTTTCAGGGGAATTAATCCTCCAATATATAAGCCTATCTGTCCGTTATTCAGAGGTGAAATCCTTCTCACTGGACTAATTCAACCTGTCTGTTGTCCATTAGGGGAGACGTCTGCTATTGGGAGGTGTCCTTTAATGGAAGTTTCATTGTACAATGCATGGGTTAGATTCGTCACACAACTAATCTATGTGCACCAACAATGCCAATTGGTTTCACAACACTCCAAATGAATAGTGCAAAGTAATATATAGGGTGAGGTGGAGTGACACACGCCATAATGAAACTTCCTATATTGGTGCGTGTGAATATGCCACAAAAGTTGAAGTGCAGTAAAAATTTGAAATGAGTGAGGTATTAATGACGCACTATGTGAAAATATCAAATATGTTGAACTCAATAAAGAGCAGATATTCTTTGAAAACTTCTATTTACCTGTCTTCTGAATTTATCCGGATATTATCCCTACACTTTAATCTAAATATCTATTAAATAAAGAAATAATCTCAATTATATATTTTTTCATTTATTTCTACAAATAAAGTTTTAGGTTTTGCAAAAAACTTATTGAAAACTTTCATGATAGCAAAATGTGAACCATTAAAAATGGAATTTTCTTGATGAAAAGTTATAATTCTTTATATTTATTTACACGCTAAAATAGAGAACCTTAATTAGTTTAATTTAATGCTATTACATATTTTCAATTTTGTTGTGGTCAGTTTTTGGTATGTGGTAGAAATGACTTTTTTTTCCCTAAAATTCGAGTTACTTGGATTAAAAATACTGCTTTGTAAATTTTTTCAATTTCTGAGTATTGTCTGAAAAGTTTAAAATTAAAGGAGAAAAAGAATGCACGATGTCGAGCTTCTGCGTTTACTTTGAGGATTGCTTTTTATACTTTCAAAATCATTGGCTGATAGTGAAAGTAACAAGTCCTACCCAGCACTACATTTGTTTTCTTTGCTGGTTACTTAGTCCCCAAGTCTAGTTTGGTATATTTTCATGTTCTACCCTGACAAATGAAAAAAAAACATGTTCAGAGAATGCATCCTGCATTTTTGTAAATAAAACAACATGCTATATATATTGTCAGACAGTGCTGAGAGGAAAATCATTGTAATAAACGTACAAGTCAGCCAAAATTAATTTGTCAAAATTATTTCACAATATTATATCACCAATATATTCCCTCATAACTGATGCGCATGCACCACTACCCACAAGGGCACTAACCTTCGAGGATATATTATATATGATGGAGATGACACGAAACAGTTTTAACGTGGGGTTAAGTGTCCAGACTATAGATGCCACGTGTTGGTGTACAAAGTATCCCAGACTGAACACACCAACCAATCAGAATTGAAAATTGGTGTAAAAGTGAAGTACTTTGTACGCCAGTGTTTATAAACAAATGCACATTGCAAGATTTTCCTCCAATCAGATATTTAGTTGGAAGTACACGTGTTTTTAGAAGCGCTTTCTACAGGTAGGACACTAAAACTGCCCATGTGTCATCTCTATCATATGTATATCCTCAAAGGACTATCATACATTAAAAAAAATGTTTTTTTTTCTTCCATTGAAACAACAAATTTTATAGTGTTACTCATATGTCAGCAAAAATCCAGGGCTGGCCCAAGCCAAAGTACCGCAAAGTGGCACCTTGAGGCTTGTAGCTCAAAAAAAATGTTCAAATTTATTCATTAATATTAAGAGGATATCTTTTTCATATATATCCTTTTTCAAAAATATAAGCTGTTGGTGGAATGAACATCAAAATTCCTGATAGTGGCATAATGATTGGATACCCAGCTGCATCTTTTTTTCTTTAAATTAAAAGTAAAAATGAGCAATTTATTGAAATATGGTTATGCGTCAGTGGCAAATCCTTCAGTACATTTAGGGAAGAACTGATGTACCAATTAAAAAAGTAGAAAAGAAGAATTACTTATTTAAACATTTTTAAAGAATGTTTACCTATAATTCACAAAAAAATAATTCATTTTTAATTTATGGCAAAACGTAATCAAAATACAGGAAAATAAATCTCTATTCAAAGAGATTCACTTCACATTCATACATACGCACAAACACACCACAATAAAAATATATGTTGGTTTTTAAATTTCTATCAACCCTCCCCTTTAAAAAGCTATATCATTCAGTCCCCTTGAGATATAGCAACAAAAGAATGAGGATTCACCACTGCTTTGTGCCCATTCACATTAGCTCTGTTTGATAGGATTACACTAGCTTACTGGTAAGGATATTCCACAAATATTCAAGTAAAACTTGTCACAAAGTCATACAACATTCCTTCATTTATGGAATAATCCTCCTGGAGTAGGTTGGTGTAAGTTGGTGAAGTCATATCAAACAGAGCTATTATGAATTTTGACATGTTTTCATTTATAATTTTCGTAATTAGAGAGTTAACTTGCTATTTATGTCACCAAATGAAAGAGGAAACTTTAAAAATAAAGGCTGCGATAAAAAACTGAAAATTTGAATGGCTGAAACTGTTGGAAGAGTTATACATTTTTTTGTTATCTCCTTAAAAAGATTAAATTATCATTCTCTATATAATACAGTTACTAATGTCAAAATTTGTTCAAATTTACATATTTTTTTAGTATTTTATTTGGGTAATTTACATATTGAGAATGCGGCAATATTTGCCCCAAACATTTTTGTTTTTTTGCTGTAGATATTTGTCAAATTTTTTTGCTTAAATATAGTCCCATTTGAAATTTTCAATGATTTTTTTTTTTAGCTTTCAATACCTACTAATCTGTGTCACATTAATATTAGCTGTTACCTATTTAATTTTTACAAAATCCTTATAAATTTGACATTTTTTTTGTAATAATTCATTAATGTTGTTGAAAATTCATGCAGCTTGGCACTGGATTTGTATACTGAAAAACTACTGGACGACGTTAAAATCGCATTTACCAATCCATTTGTAAACACGACAATGATTAGCTACAATTATCTATTTAAGGTAGGTACCTATATTTTTATTTATTTATTTTTTATTTAGACTTAATATCCATCCGTGTTGATTATGAACATTAGGAAAATATGGCTGATGTACTAACGAAAATGATTTGTTCTTTGTTTCACAGGAGTTATTCACTTGGGATAGTGGGAATATGCTTACGTATCCAATAAAGTGTAGAGCCCTAGGAAATGAAACTAACACGAATAACGATACGTTTAATGATATTCGACCCACTAATGCAAGTCGAGAGATGAAACCCAAATAGGTGGGCAAAAACTTGAGTAATTTTATGTTGATTAACTTGAACATTATCATTTTTTATGTTTTAATTTAAAAAAATAATAATAATAATAATAAATTGTTTCACACTATTATTCTCATATTTTATTTTGTCAGTTTTCGAACTGTCTTTTCTTCCCAGGTGCGAATACAGAAAAAAAATTCGGCAGAAGGGGGTTCAGAAATTGTTATGACAGTAATTTGTCTCTCATCTACATGCATACGGAACCAATACAAATTATGCACAATTACTTTTTTTTAAGGGGGGCTTTGGTTATGGGACCATTTAACCCATCGTTGGAGGATATATTGGATGCCAACAAAGAAAGGGAGATGATGATCAATAGTTCAGCGGCCAATGGTCTACTAGCATCAATTTTCAGTCAAATATTCTGTAAAGCTCTAATACAGCAGTTTCACTCAAGTAAGCAGGTCTATCTTGGCCAGTATCGGGTTTCAGTTTTCGTCACCAGTATGCTCTACAAATTTTGCCTACCCTGAACTGGACATCAGTAAAGCATAGTTTACCCAATGATTATTTATCAGCTGTTGGTATGCTGGTTTACTAACGCTGATTCAGTCAGCATGGTTTTTATGTTTGCACAATGCTGGTAAAAAAGCAGTAAAAAAGGGAAATAATTGTTATCAAAAATTTCACCAGCATTCTAATTTACAGGGAGCTGAAACATAAGTTGATACACCAATTGATGCCAGCAGCCGGTGTACCAGCTTAAAAGTCCAAAATTATCAACTTCACCAGCTCACCAACGAACAAATAAATAAGCGAGCTAGTTGCTATTTACATTGACTCGTTTACCAGCTACCAGCTCGGTTTTTCACTAGAGGCTGCTAAATAAGTTTCATGTAAATTATGCTTAAGAAAGTAAAATAAATAGTTAAAATAATATTTATATAACAATTTTACTAAAAACTTATCCGTATTTTCAAGCAATGTGGAGCACAGATATTTTGAAATTAGATCTATATTGAGATCTAGATTTCCATTTTTCAGATATTTTAGATCTTTAGATCTTCAAATCAGATTGTTTGTAATAACTTGAGTACTCAAATCGGATAATCAAATCATATAATAATTGTGGCGATGAGTGGTCGTTGACGAACAAGTGTGTACTCCACACTCGTCAACCACCTAGTGGGCCAGTTGATTATATCCATGAACAACCTTTTTGTGCTCATAGCTATGTACTTCATCTGCATAGCTAAATTGTATACTGAGCAAGACTCACACACACTACAATTGTAGAACACACATACGCCTTCATTGGTATTTGTGTGGTGCTGCGTATACGTCTATACGCACACCCACAATAATAAAAATAAGTCAATAAATTACTCAAACTTATTGTTCTACTTTTAATTTTGTACTTTTTTCTAATTTTTCAATTCTTACATGGTGGAAGGAGGTGATGGAGAGTAAACTAGACAACAATCTAAAATATCAGGAAAGAATCTAATTAATTAAATCGTGATCTAGATTACCTTATTAGATTCACCTACAAATTGTGATCTAGATCGCAATATTGCCAATATTTGTAGATTATGATCTACATCACTCTGATTGATCTATTGCCCCACACTGTTTTCAAGTTACTGCACCTAAAAAAATTGCAAATGTTACATTATAACCACGGAGTATTAAATATAATAGAGGATGCACACCCATCTAAACGCTGCTACTAAAAATGACACCGTTTTTGAAATAGTTGTTGTCCCCATCCTTACAGTACCAAATTCAAATTTGTTTTCCTTTATTTGGGTACATTAAAAATGTTGAGAGTATTTTTTCTTCAAATAATTGAATTATATGAACCAACAAATATAATTAATAATTCAGAATCAGTGTGGGTCAATAGATTAATCAAGGTGATCCAGATCACAATCCACAGATCTTTGCAGTATTGCAGATCACAATTTGTAGGTCAATATAACAAGGCGATCTAGATCTTAATCTAGTTATTTAGATCGTTTTGTCATCGCCTGTAACCTTTTTCAACGTCATCTGTGTTATTCGTCCGCCAGCTCTTATCTTTTTCTCTCAGGGGACTACGTTTTCTCTCTTTTTTTCACTCTCTCGCCAGGTTACACGTCGTCCGGGAATTCAGTAGAGTCATGTACACAAAAGTGTCAACTTTTGATCAATAATATAGACGAAAATTTCTGTATTTTGTGCCTACCTTTTTTCTGTTGTTTTTTTACTTTTTCTGAGGTTTTTTCTTTTGTTTGAATTGTGGCTTAATCTCCCACAAGTGGCGACCGCACTAAAAAAACAAAAAAAAAACTGATCGGTTGTGTTTGTGTATATTTGTGAAAATGGCGAATGAACAAACTTTGGTAAATACCAGTGATTCAGGCTCTTGCTTGTTGACAAGCCCTACTCCTGCTGCAGCTATGCTTCCTGGTAAACGATTTGAGCTGCCTGCATATACTCAAGGTAATCTAGAACCTTGGTTCCTTACATGCGAAGTGATTTTTGAGGACTATGGTATTACCTCTGAGGCAAAGCGCTTTTCTGCGATCATTCAAAGGCTTAGTCTCGATCAAATTGGTGTCATCGAATCTATCATTCGACAACGTCTTGTTGATCCATACACTCAGGCAAGGGCGCAGCTTATCGAACGAGATGACAAATCCACGGATGAATGTTAGAGTCAGCTACTTCAAGGTGCTGATATTCTGCCAGGTACAAAACCATGCATTATTTTGCAAAAATTTTGCACGCTAGTTGGCACCGAGCCTGATGCAGATCGATTAGTCTGGCCCATATGGCTCCAGAAACTTCCCATCCTCACACAGAAAGTTCTTTTGGCAAATCGAAATGATCCACTTAATACAATTTGCAGAACAGAGGATCAAATATATGAGATTGTTGAATGCTGTGTAGGTAAACATCACGTGCATGCTATTGTGAATCCCCTCCCTACCGCTACTTCGACTGATGAGAATCTATCGTCAATTCTTCGATTGCTTGTCTCAGAAATTTCTGCACTGAGAGCAGAGTCACGGGAAGATTGCGAATGTTGTGTGCAAAACTGGGAATGTGGTCACAGCCTTGGCTGTGCCCATTCTACTGCACAATGGAATTGCTCCGCCACACCGTACCACAATTGTGAGCCCAAAATTATCGATGGCCTTTGCTGGTACCATTATACATTTGGAGAGTGGGTTGTCAAATGTAGCTTGAAATGCAAACGAGCTTCTGCTTCTACAACTGCAGCTACGGGAAACAAGAAGTGAAGGCTGTCTGTGCGGCAGCACAGTCTTCAAACTATTGCTCATTGCCGCAACTTTTTCTATTCCAAGTCATTTGATTTATGTTTCTTGGTTGATACTGGTTCCGATGTTTCCATGCTGCCAAAACAATATTCCAAAACAAAGACCCCCGCTACTGATTACCAACTTTATGCTGTTAATGGCAACCCTATCTCTACCTATGGTACTGACGAACTATTTCTCAATATTGGGCTACCGAAATCACTGCGTTGGAGCTTCATAGTGGCTGACATCCAACAACCTATCATTGGTGCTGATTTGCTTTCTCATTTCCACCTGCTTCCTGATCTTACCAATCACCTACTCACTGATGGTAATACATTGTGCAGGACTCCTTGCTCACTACATGATTCGACACAGCTCTCTGTAACATCGATTTCTTCTGATGCTTATTTGGATCAACGACTTGTCGAGTTGCTGAGGTAGCACAGCAGTATCACTAAACCACCGCAGTATCACGAGAAGGTGCTGCATGATGTTCTCTGCTATATTGAAACCAATGGTCCACCATTGTACAAGAAGCCTTGGTGCCTCCAACCTGAAATCGAGCAGCTTGTAAGGGCCGAGTACTGGAAACAGACCAAAATAGGACAGTGCCGTGCATCCAACTCGCAATGGGCTTCTCCACTCATTATAAAACAAGAGAAAGCCAAGATTCGACTCATTGGAGATTGTCACCAATTAAACGCAAAAACTGCTCCCGATCGTTACCCAATCCCTGTAATTCACAACTCTACCAATCTTTTGCAAAAAAAACGTATTTTTTCATGATCGACTTAGTTCGCGCATTTCATAATATACCTGTTTTTCTTCCAGACATTGGAAAAACTGCCGTTATCTCACCGGTAGGATTGTTTGAGTACTGCTGTATGCCTTTTGGACTTCAAAATGCCCCTTCTACTTTTCAGTGATTTATGAACTCAATTTTTTCTGACCTGCCTTTCCTTTTTGTTTACGATGAAGACATTCTTGTTTTTTCAGAGACTATCGAGGAGCACTATGCTCATCTAAATCTTATTTTTCAGCATCTGGCAAAATTTGGACTTTCTATTAATCTTAACAGATGTAAGTTTTGTGTTTCAGAGGTAAAACTTCTAGGTCATTATATTACAGAAAAGGGATTTTGGCCTACTACCGAACGAATCGAATTTATGAAGCAGATGAAACCACCGAGTATGATAACCTCGCTTCGAAGTGTGTTGGGCATTCTGAATTTCTATCGCCGTTTCACTGCTAAAGCTGCCAAATACCTTGCACCAATGAACAAACTACTCAAAGGCCACCCTCGAAAGAAGGATAAATCACACATTTGGTGGACCCTTCAACTGATTGAGGCCATCAAAAAGGGCAAACAAAGTTTTATCGATTATACTCTTTTACATTACCCTCGAAAGAATGCCACTTTATTTTCAACTACTGATGCTTATAAAATTAGGTCTATTTCTCCGCCCCCCCATTTCAAATTTTGACCTGAAAATTTTTGGCCTAATTGTGCTCAGTTTGTGCTAATATGTGTCATCAATTTTAGAATTTGTGCTCACCCCCTTCCTTAGATATAAACAAAAAAGTCTGGGTGGGGCTGGAGAAATGCTAGCCCCCCCCCACATTTCAAATTTTGACTTTAAACTTTGTATGGTAATTGTGCTTCATTTGTGCTAATTTGTGCCGTTAATTTTAGACTTTGTGCTCATTTATTTTCAAATATAGGTGCCTCAGAAATTTATGTGTCAGCCCCCCATTTGGAATTTTGAGTTGAAACTTTGCATGCTAATTGTGCTTAATTTGTGCTAATTTGTGCTGCAAATTAAAAATTTTATACTCATTCCCTTTCAAAAATATTTGTGGTTTTATGTCTCCCCTCAGCTCCCATTTTGGAATTTTGACCCAAAATTTTTCATACCAACTGGATTTAAATAGTGCTAAATTTTGCTACCAATTTTGGAATTTGTTATCACCCCATTCTTAATATATAAAAAAAAGCTTGTGGGTGGGGCTGGGGAAATGCTAGCCCCATCAATTTTGAATTTTGACTCAAAACTTGGCATACTAATTGTGCTCAATTTGTGCCAATTTGTGCCAACCATTTTAAAATTTGTGCTCACTTCCCAACTCAGCCCCCCTTTTTGAATTTTTATACAAAACTTTGCCCACTACTCTTTTTTGATTTGTGCTTAATTGTGCCAACAAGCTTATAATTCCTGTACATTCAAATCTTTAGTTATTTGCAAAACAAATTTGGGTGGGGCTGGGGAAATGCAGCCCCACCCACTTCAAATTTTGACTTGAAATTTTACAAACTGATTGTGCTCAATTTGTGCTGATTTGTGCCAACCATTTTATAATTTGTGCTCAATTATTAACTGAAATAAGGGGTGAGGAAGGTTCTGTCTTAGCCCCCCTTTTGGAATTTTGAGCTGAAACTTTTCCCATTATTTTATCTTAAATTGTGCTTATTTGTGCCAACTTTCTTTTTTGAAATTTTAAAGTTGCAATTTCAAACAACTAATAACAATCACCCATTTCTGCTGTAGCCTAAATAATAGTCATTTATAACAAAATTTTCAATAGGGTCAAGAAAATTCAAAACTTCCATTTTAAATAGGAGTTAAATTTTATTACAATTTTTATAACAGTTTGTACCAAATTTTTACCTTGGTACTTTTGAGGGATACTTAACCCATACTTTGCAGTATGTCAGATTTTCTTAATTTGGTATTTTCTGGTTGTTACTAAAAAACTTTGTAAGTACATGTAAATTTTTCCATTGATCACTTTCTATTGACAGTTTTTTCCATTTAAGTTGCCAAATCAAAAATATTATCATAAAAACCTTCTATGTGAATTAAATAGAAAGAAAAAAACAAATTTTTATGGTCATATGTGTATAAATTATTAAGTAGGTATTCATGCTAATTTTGGTTTTATATACTTAATAATTTAGAAAATACATTTGGTGATGTATCACACGATAAAATGTAAAAACTGAATATTAATCCCCTTTAGGGGCCCATCTAGTGATGAAGAATGGGTCAAATGGAGAAAAGAACACAAAATTTGGACTTGGCGCCTCAAAAACCATATTTTGTGATGTATCACACAATAAAATGTGAAAACTCAATATTAAGCCCCTTTAGGGACCCATTTGAGGATGAAGAATGGGTCAAATGGAGAAACAAACCCCAAATTCGGACTCGGAGCTTCAAAAAACATACTTGGTGATGTATCACACAATAAAAAGTGAAAACTCAAAATTAACCCCCTTTTGAGGCCCATTTGAGGATGAAGAATGGATCAAATTGAGAGAAGAAAACCAAATTGGGAATTGGCGCCTCAAAAAACATACTTGGTAATGTATCACACAATAAAATATGAAAACTCAAAATTTGCCTCCTTTCGGGGCACATTTAGGGATGAAGAATGGTCAATTGGAGAAATGAACACCAAATTCGGACTCGGCGCCTCAATAACCATATTTGGTGATGTATCACACAATAAAAGGTGAAAACTCAAAATAAACCCCTTTTTGGGGCCATTTGGCAATGAAGAATGTGTCAAATTGAGAAATAAACACAAAATTCTGACTTGGCGCCTCAAAAAACATAATTGGTGATGTATCACAAAATAAAATGTTGAAACTCAAAATTGGCCCCCTTTTGCCGCACATTTTGGAATGTTGAATGGGTCAAATGGAGAAAAGAACACCAAATTTGGTCTGGGTAGATAATGGGAAAAGTTTCAGCTCAAAATTCCAAAAGGGGGGCTAAGACAAAACCTTCCTCACCTCTTATTTCAGTTAATAATTGAGCACAAATTATAAAATGGTTGGCACAAATCAGCACAAATTGAGCATAATCAGTTTGAAAAATTTCAAGTCAAAATTTGAAGTGGGTGGGGCTGCATTTCCCCAGCCCCACCCAAATTTGTTTTGCAAATAACTAAAGATTTGAATGTACAGGAATTATAAGCTTGTTGGCACAATTAAGCACAAATCAAAAAAGAGTAGTGGGCAAAGTTTTGTATAAAAATTCAAAAAGGGGGCTGAGTTGGGAAGTGAGCACAAATTTTAAAATGGTTGGCACAAATTGGCACAAATTGAGCACAATTAGTATGCCAAGTTTTGAGTCAAAATTCAAAATGGATGGGGCTAGCATTTCCCCAGCCCCACCCACAAGCTTTTTTTTTATATATTAAGAAGGGGGTGATAACAAATTCCAAAATTGGTAGCAAAATTTAGCACTATTTAAATCCAGTTGGTATGAAAAATTTTGGGTCAAAATTCCAAAATGGGAGCTGAGGGGAGACATAAAACCACAAATATTTTTGAAAGGGAATGAGTATAAAATTTTTAATTTGCAGCACAAATTAGCACAAATTAAGCACAATTAGCATGCAAAGTTTCAACTCAAAATTCCAAATGGGGGACTGACACATAAATTTCTGAGGCCCCTATATTTGAAAATAAATGAGCACAAAGTCTAAAATTAACGGCACAAATTAGCACAAATGAAGCACAATTACCATACAAAGTTTAAAGTCAAAATTCGAAATGTGGGGGGGCTAGCATTTCTCCAGCCCCACCCAGACTTTTTTGTTTATATCTAAGGAAGGGGGTGAGCACAAATTCTAAAATTGATGACACATATTAGCACAAACTGAGCACAATTAGACAAAAAATTTTCATGTCAAAATCTGAAATGGGGGGGGGCGGAGAAATGGACCTTCTAAAATTGCAGTTGGTGTTGTGCTAGAGCAACTTGATGAAAAAGGTAACTGCAAACCCCTAGGATTTTTTTCACAGAAACTTGAAGAGAAGCACTCCAACTGGCCGGCTTATGTTCTCGAGCTATACGCGATTTATGCAGCGATTGAATCATCCGAACACATGCTATCAGGATGCAAATTTACCATTGTGACTGATCATCGACCTTTATTACACCTTTTTAGTACTAAGAAAAAATTCAAATACGAGAGACGATCTCGTTTTGCAGAGTATATCGCGCAATTTTCCACTAAAATTATTCATGTTTCAGGTGTGTCTAATATTATAGCCGATGCTCTAAGTCGCCCTGAAATTGACTCATTGATTGATGAACCATCTGTTGATCGAATTGATGCTGCTATTACGTCTGAGATCATTGCAGATGGACAAAAAAACAATACTGAGATTGCAAAATGGAAAGTTGATGGCCACCAGGATCAAGAATTTTGTGAGGTCTTCCTTAATTCTGAGAAAACCTTGTTTTGCTCCTTTTTTCAGGGAATAAACTGACCAGTAGTACCTAAGGAACTTCAACAATGAATTTTCGAACAAGTTCATAAAATTGCGCATCCTAGATTGAAAGCTACACTGCAAATGATTCAATCTCGATATTACTGGCCACTGATGACTACTGATATTTGAAAATGGCATTGAAGATATGGAGACTGTCAACGAGTGAAAGTGCAGCGTCATACTACGCCATCAATTGGAACCTTTTTGAACAGTGATCGCTTCAAACATATTCACTTAGACCTTGTAGGTCCTTTAAAACCGTCTAATGGCTATTCTTATTTATGTACATTTATAGATCACCAAACTAGATTGGTAGAAGCTATTCCCCTATGTACTGTCACTGCTGAGAACGTCGCACAGGCATTCTATTCGGAATGGATATCTCGATATGGTACCCCATTACATATTACTTCGGATCGCGGACCGCAATTTTGATCCGACCTATTTATGGAATTATCTAAACTACTTGGCACACAACATATTCAGACAACCGCGTACCATCCACAAGGAAATGGTCTAGTGGAATGATTTTATCGATGACTCAAGGAACTACTAATGTGCTATTCACATAACTGGTTTTAGTATTTGCCTTCTATTCTTCTAGGTCTACGTTCTGCCCCTCGAGACGATACAGGTGTTTCATGTGCGCAAATGACTTTTGGTCAAGAACTGCAACTGCCCATCGAGCTCTATGAAAGCACGGAGGAAGTAACGGATAGTACCAAGTTTGTGGAACATCTGAGAAACATTCTGCGAGACCTAAGACCAGCTCCATTTAAGCACAAAGATCGCCGCAAAATCTTCATCCACAAGGATTTAGCCACCTGCAAAAGAGTCTACATACGAGTCAATAAAGTCCGAGCCTCACTTGAACCACCCTATCAAGGACCATATACAGTGCTATTGCGGAAAAGACACTACTTCGATCTAATGATTAATGGTAAACAGGACACCGTATCGATTAGGCGTTTGAAACCTGCATGCAAACTGGAAGTTGGCACTGACAGTATCGAATTGGAGAAGGATAAAAATCTTGAAAAACTCAGGTAACTCCTTTCCTGTGGTAAGGGGGGAGGATGATGTAAAAGTAAATACCGAAATAAACTCTCGTAAATTTATATATGTGTGAAATAACCCTCCTATCCCTATTGATGATAACCCAGCTCCTTTGGAGTTACCTTTACCTGATCTGGGCAATCAAAATTTACCTTGGCGTCCAGTCAGGGAAAAACAACCTCCGGTGAGATTTAACGATTTTGTTCTGAAGTAAGCTCAATTTTCTAACTTTACTAATTTTGCGCTATCAGAGAAAAAAAATTTTATGTATATTGTAATGGCCAAAAGAAGTGGTTCAGTACTGGGAACTAACCTCTTTTGGGGCGATTACACTTCCTTCGATATATGATAATATTCACAGGAATATTATAGTATTCGAGAATTAATTTAAATAGTTGAATTTTACTATCCACAGTATTGTGGACCTTAACTGAATGAAAGACTCTAATTAAATTGAAACACACAATAAATTTTATCACTTTTACTTTTAAAACACAATATTAAATTTACAAGTATTCATTCACAGTCTAAGACTGGAAGAATATTGCAGGTACAGTATACGACTGACCAGTTTATTTACAATAAAATATATTACGCTATTACCCAGTGTCAAGATTACAATACAATACAATAATTTTAATGAAAACCAGAGTTTATATACCTGTCAAGGTATATGGTTTTCTATGGTGTTGTGTGTAAAGTAGGGATTTGCTGATTTAGGTATTTAATTATTTCGAGAATATTCGGGTACCAGAATGTTCAGGTACTCGAATATTCCGTTAGAAAACGTGTAGCGGTTGCTGGCAGGAAGTAACGGTACTTTTGCCAGTTGACAGTACATATTAGGGAAAGAATTGGCTTAGTAAGAAAAATGTATTTTTCTGTGAACGAAATATGTGCGTCTATATTAAAATATGACGAACATATTCGTTACATATATATATTTTGAGTCTATCAATCCCAGTCAACCTACTATTTGTGTTAAGCTTAACTTTTGAATATTACCAATTTTAATTTAATTTTAACTTTAACTCATTACCATCTTATTAACCTTTAATTCTCTCCATCTTATTCTATGTTCACTGTATTGCCTTACGTCTGTGATAACTATTTTCACATGATCTTTATTTATACTGTTTTATAATTTTATATTTTTATATGTAGCTTTACATTTCCATTGTAGATTAATTTTCCTTGGCCAGTAGAATTTTATATATCCTTTGTTAATTTTAGAACTTATTTTATATCTATCGTCTTTCTTTTTTTTAGAGGGGGAGACTTTTGTGGCGGACTCGTCATTGCCTGTAACCTTTTTCATCATTCTGATGTCATCTGCGTTATTCGTCCGCCGGCTCTTATCTTTTTCTCTCAGGCAGACTACGTTCTCTCTCTTTTTTTCACTCTCTCGCCAGGTTACTGGGAATTCAGTAGAGTCATGTACACAAAACTGTCAACTTTTGATCAATAATATAGACAAAAATTTCTGTATTTTTCGCCTACCTTTTTTCTATTGTTTTTTTACTTTTCTGAGGTTTTTTCTTTTGTTCGAATTGTGGCTTAACCTCCCACAATATCGCTTCTCAATTTCCTACCCATCACCACTTTTCAACATGTACAAATTGAAAAATGAGAAAAAAGGAGTCAATTAAAAGTAGAGTAAAAAGTTTGAGTCATTTTATTAATTTATTTTTATTATGAAGTATATGATTTGAATACCTGATTTGAGTACTTGATTTAAGTTTTTACAAACGATTTAATTTTAAGATCTAAAGATCTAAAATATCTGAAAAATGGTGAACTAGATCCCAAAGTTAAATCATTTTTTTAAAGTGATCTAATACAATGATCTGAGATCGCTATCTTTTGATCTATATTGATCTTTCGATATAATTTTAAAAGATCTTGGCCCTACACTGTTCAGAAACCACAACAAACATGAATTTCGTACATTAAAATGAGAATGAAACTTGTACCATTCCTTAGGATTGGGAATACTTCGTCTTAAAAGTGGTAATGTTTCATGTACGTCCTCTATTATATATTTAATACTCAGTGGTTATATGACTTATTATGAATAATCAAGAAAAATATGGAGTAAAAAATTCATCAGAAAAAAACAACTCATCGATGTTAACGAATCGTGTCATCATTATGAAACTCTACAATGGACAAAAGTTTTCTAAGGATGCACGGTAGTCTTTTCTCGTCTGTTGGTCCAGTGAATATAAATTGCTATCTATAGAAGTTGCTTTGAATTCAGTGAAAACGAGTGAAACATGTATGTCTTTTTTAGAGTATTACGAATTAATGTTTACGTTGACACAGATTTTCATGTTTACTTGGGTATCACGTATCCATAAAGTACACTCTTCATATGGTCGAGGATTCCAAATATTGTTCTAGTATTCAGGCCTAAACAATAATAAACACGGCTGACCAATATTTCTAGTGAAACTCTAGAACCTGAACGAAGCACTTGGAACAAAACCCAGCCGAACCGAACACACTGCCATTTTGGGTCCGGAATGTGGTGGCAACCGGTCTCGAACTCACAATCTTTCGATAGCAAAGCCAAGTATCTTAAGCACCATACGCCACGCAGACCACTGAACTAAGGAAGAATTTAGAATGGATACTTACTGCGTACGTTTAATTTGAACAGCTCAATAATATACATATACCTATACCTACTTACATGCTCACACTTACGCTATGTAATTAGTATCAGCGATAATTTGTTCGAAAAATCGAGGTTTAGTAATACTTAATTACATATTTCACGCTTCAAATACTTCGCCGCGATAAGTAACGATATTTTTGTCGGTTTCATGAATTTTAACTTCGTACAGCAGAGACGGTTTCGCCAAATGAAGCGTTAAACTATTCCAAATAAACACAGCTACGTTTTCTGTAGTGCTGACCACATCCTTGAAGTATAGCACATCTTTATCTAAATTTTTGTGGTCCAAAATATCCATAATTGCCGCTTCAATGGCGCGTTTTAATTCGCTGATATTTTCAACCATACCAGTTTCTTCATTTATTGGACCTCTAAGAGTCACCTCCACTATGGGTAGCAGCAAACAAACAACGACAAAACAAAAATGAATGCGTTTATTCAATGACCTTTTCCTTCTTTTTTTGTAGTTATGTACTCGCAATGCGTACTTATGAGAATAATTAATAACCTTTGTAGTTGTGACCATGGCCATTTGGATTGTTACATTTACCGTAAATTGTAGCATTCTCTTCGGACGTTAGGAATGAACTATAGATAAATCGATGAAACGAAAATAAAACAACAAATACTAAAATGGAGAGAAAAAAATGTAAAGAAATTAATTTTACCTATTTAAACGATGACAGGCGCTAAAACTTTGAATTCGCGTGACATACCCAACCGGTTTTATGGGTACCATTTTAACAAAAGAAAATAGTGTTGATGGTTTTGGAAATGAAATCAAGAAACAATTCCTTCGACGTACAGATATTATGATAGCAACAAAGCTCATTCGTGTTTGGTAACTCGGTGCTTGTCAGCTTGTGTACCGTATATAGACTATAAAACGAAAAATCGCATTCCACATTTTTAGTATTATGTAATTCAAAATTATGACAAGATCGTATTGTATAATGTATGTACACACCCCTCTTCAGTCTACATTTTATCACTTGTAGACCATGTATAATGCATCATACGTACACGCAGGAACACTCAGTTGAGTACTTTTTCTTCACGATACAGCGGCTGATCGCTTTTACACTGAACGTACGGCGAGATGAAACGTGTACAGTATTGATTTTTACTCCTCGCACCACGTCTGTCACATCTCCAGCCTCACGAGCGGCAAAATTTGTAATATCCATTCCCCCTCTCATCTAATCGAATTTATTCTTAAGTTATTGTACACGCAATATATCTCACTGGCACACTTACTTTTCGATCTTTGGTAAATTCGCTTCTTGTGGAATTTAAAATGTGGATGAAGTGCTTAGAATTTTGAAGCCTCGTGTAATGGAAAATCTCCAAAAATAACCAATTACAAGTGTAACATTTTTAATGGCACCGCAGAAACAAATTTTAATCACATGTATTAATAGCGAAAGGGAGTGGGTTTCAATTTCTAATTCGAAAAATGAATAAATTAAATACGTTCAAAAATCGAACCTTATTCGGGCCGTTTTCTAATAAATTTCGAAATATTTCGATACTCAAATCAAATGTAAATTAAAAAAATAAATATAAGTTTTGTAGAAGAAAAAAAGACGCTGCGATGAACTTTAAGCATTTATAATATTGCAGATTTTCTTTCGAGTGCGGTCGCTGGACGACCCGACGACGAGGAAAATGATCAATGGTCAAATCCTTAAAATTGGCGAAAAATACGAAAGAACAATAAAAATTTTGCACTGATATCATAATTTATTCTTTAAGACAATAAGGGAAAGTTATTTTCAATTCTTTGGAGCTGCTAGATCGGATTTGATAATTTCTCCATATTTTTCAAATAATCTTCATTATTGTCAAATTAAAACTTCACTGAACTCGACTCGTGTGTTCTATTGTTCAAAACAACAATTTAAAATTTTTTATTTCCTTTGTACTATATAGTCAGATTATTTCCAATTATTTTTGTCGTTCTGTACGTCCTTTAAAAATGTTCTTTGCGACACGAAATTTACATTATCCATTCATTTTCTCATTTAGAACCCTTTCTTCCTAACCTTCGTTATTGAACAAACTTTCAAATTAATTCATTACGTATGCTACAATAAAATTACACACACATCATGGATCTATGCAGCCCACTTTAACCAACGGAGTTGAAATTATGACTTTATATTTCCCTTAGACCCATTTTTTAATCAAAACGAAGACATTAATTGACAATTTTAAAATCTTACATCTAGTTCATACAGCTCAATTTACTTCCAGTTTTCGTTAAATTTCGCTCAAAATAAAAACATTTAACATAACTTTTAAATCATCTTCCGTATACATACGGCAGGTACTCAGTACTCAACATTTTTGTTCTGTTTTGAAAGACTTGAAAATGATACAAACGACATAATAGTTTTCAAATACATATTTATATTTATCCTTCCACGAAGACGTGTGTCGTGAAACTGATTTCAATTCGACAAAATTCCAAACAAATAATTGAAAATACAATTCAAAAATAAAAATTATATTATAAACTTTCGCAATTGCAGTTTTGATTGCTGACGAAAAGAGAATCCTCATAGTTAATTAAGACTAAAAATGGTTTAAATAGATTTTGACGCAGAGCTGTTTTGATTTTAAAATTCCAACGACACGAAGAAAATTCAACGCCTATTAAAAACAATGAGAATATCGCTTTCACGTTTCGATGGACTTGCTCACCAATAACAGAAAATTAAATTCACACAATAGAACCGTAGAGTTTAGTCTCCGAACAATGTTCAACTCATATCACACACTTAACACATGAAACAATACAATAATTTAAAAGTTAATACTGTTCTTTTTTTTTACACATCCAAAAAATAACGAATTCGATGTTATAAAACGATTTCGTACGTTGAATAAGCACTGATGCAAACTCTCGTGGAATATCAATCATTAAAAAATGGAGATTTAATTTTTTTTTTTTTTTTTATCAAATAGAAAAAATCTCGACAATTCTCAATATTCGATTTCGACTTTACAAAACTTACTCCACTAATCATTAAATAAAATAAAATATATACATTAGATTTTATCGAAAAAAAAAAAAAAAAAAAGAGCAGGGATTTATAGTAGTTACGTATTAGGAGTGAATTTAGGTTGAATTATCGAGGTTTTACGAGCAGGTACAGAGTCCGGCGTTGGAATAGCTTCACCGGTTGCGTACTTAAGAGAGTGAGGAACTGCTTTGTCTACTTTAGTAATACCACTAGTTTGTTTTGCCATCTGATAGTCTCCGGAATCAAAATATTTTTGCTGCAACCATCGAACGAACGTATAATGATAATGAAGAAATCGAGAAAAAAGTATCGCGGAGAAATGAAACTCACCCCTTTGGCCAATTTTTTCTGTAGGAAAGCTGAATGAGCATTTCCTCGCCAGTTGTTTGGTAACTGGTACTTGGCTTTCATTTTTTCTTCGGCAGAAAGAACATCTCCGGACTGTAACCGTAAAAATTAAATGAGAAAAGGACATTACCGATGGATAAAATGCCAATTGAACGGTCACTTGCCACTGGGTTCGGTGCTACGAATTCATGTTGATTTTGTTCGTCAATCTTAGTATCAGCGTTAGTAGCCATTATGAAGTAACCTTACGAATACGGGCGATCAAAGTTTCTGCAATGAGAAATAATTTTTAGGCATATTAGACTATTAATAACATGAAAACTCTTACCTAATAAATTATCATGTTAATGACCGACAAGGACCGACTTATCGAAGATAATTACCACAAAGCAGCGGATACACAGAAGAACAACTGTAGAAAATTGTCTACAATCAATGGATGTTAATGTTAAAAATGGAAAGATACAGATTTGAACTCATGAAATTTCATTTCGAAAAATTAAATAAAATTTCTTTAGACAAAACAGCACAATATATGAAATTTCAATTCAAATCAAAATTTAAGTTCAATTGTTCCAACTTCGAATTTTGATTATGTTGGATAGGATTCGTTTCGTTAAAGCCCTATAGATACGAGTACGGCAATACACCATTTTGTATTGGGTAGTGAGGGATTCACTAGTGTCTCGCCGTAAATTCGTTTCTAGGACCAGTCATGTGATTTGTGTTTGTGTATCATGTTTCTGTGTATTTGGTTTGTGATGTGAGGCGCATAGAACGAGGATCGAAAGAACTTGAGACTTGTGGTAATTTAGAGGTTTATTGCACGAATGAATAATACATTACAGACGAAATATGAAATGGCGAAGCAACAGCAATGTACGATCGAAAGTAGTAGGGGAAAGCACTTCGTGGTGTGAGTGTACGTATGACATATATATATAGTGATCGTGATGATGATGATGAAGAATGAGTGAAGGTGGGATTTCCGTTACAACACCCCCCTGAAATTTTATCGAATGAGTTCTTCATCATGTTTGACGCTGAAAGTAAACGAATTATTATTGTTTATACAAGAAAATTATTAATATTAAATTAACATATGCGTAATAAAAAAAATATTGACACCGTATTATTTCAATTTTATGGTAACTTTGTGTTTCTAAAAAAAAATTTTGCTTTGCTGTGCTTCGAGAATAATAAGGATAAAATAAATATATAAAAAATGGTAAAATACATGCAATAATAGATTAATATGTGATGTGGAATAATATATGGTATTGAAGGAAAAATAAAAAAAAAATAAAAAATTAAAAAATTGGTAACATGCAAAATTTTTCGTATACATTGATGACTAATACATAATACATTCAGAAGTGTGCTCAAAAAATATTCTCGAACATTTACGTCTATACAATATATAAGAAGGGAAGAAAGGAAAAAAATAATAATCACGAAGAAATAAATTAACAAAGGTTTTATGAGGCACACGATCGTTTATCAGAAACGTTACGTTTAACAAGTATTATCTGTGTTATATGACATGAAAAAGATTGTAGAATAATATTCATTGCATCGCTTCTTTATCTTTCGAGTATGCTATTGTGTTTGAACTGGCGCTTACAACGTTTTATATGATAAAGGAACGTTTTCGACTTATCTTAATTTGCGGTCATGTAATGGGTTTAATCTTTATTATATTTATTGTTGAAGAAATTACCTTTCATTACTTCGTGTGGGAATATTACGTGTATTTCTCTCACGGTTGTTGAAAAATGTATAGGGTTTTTATTATTCGAAATGTAGGGTTTTTTCTTGCTCGATTTTCTTGCTTTTTTCTTTGTTGATATTTTTGAGAATTGGAGCATTTATCTATTGCAAGTATTTTCTGGTAAATGGTATTGTTGAGTACTAATTTTGCAGTAAATTGAAGGTTAGATTTTAAGCACTTATTTTCATGTTACGACTTATATTTTGGACTTGGGACAACTTGTACTTGATGATGATGAATTTCGAAATATATTATGACTTTAAAATAAACGAATTATTATTATATTATTTATGCATAGATGTTTGTTTCATTTAATATTTTGACAACTATATTTTCGAATTTTGAGCGATCTAGCGATTTTGTCAAAATATCCGCCAACTGATTTTCGGAGCTAACAGTTCTAAAAAATATTATTTTTTCTTCAAATGCCTCTAAAATTGAGTAGCACTTGATCATAAGGGCTCTCGACTTTTTCTGACTACCTCCCGAACATATTTTCTGTGTGGAAACATTATCTTCCATTATATCTACACTTAATTTTTCACCTATAATTTCATAATTCATATATTGTATTACTTTTATGGTATCTAGTGCGTCATAGACTGCAATTATTTCTGCTGCCGTACTTGATGACGCATGGATGGTTTGCTTACCGCAATTCCACTCGATCAAGTCTCCATAGGAAAATACCATAAATCCAGTTATGGACTTGCCTTTTTCCAAATTATTTATATCTATGTTGTGTTCATCGACTTGGGGTGCATACGAGGCATCGATATAGGCCTGTATACCATCTCCCTCCGATTTATATATTATATTATAATTTTTTGTGGTGTTAATATATTTGAAAATTCTTTTTACATAATTTTTTAAGGTGTTATTCGAATTATTTTGAAAGCGAGACAAAAAATTTACGGGGAATAATATATCCGGTCTTGTTAGTCTTGCTAAATATAACAATCCACCTATCATTGATCTATATTCCGTGTCATCTATACCATTTTCAACTTTGTCTAATTTTAATCCTGTTTCCATTGGAGTATTCGTGTTTTTTAATTCAGAAACTCCAAATTTCTTTAACATTTTATCTATATGCTTGTATTGGGAAAGTATTATTGTATTTTGTTCTATATTTCTATTTATTTCTAGTCCTACAAAAAATCTCGGGTTATTAATTATAGTAATTGTGAAGTCTTTTTGTAGCTCCTCATTTATTTTCGTAATTGATGACTGTGAGTTCGATGTGATCAATATGTCATCTACATAAGTTAGGAAATATATTTTTTCATTATTATTAATTATAGTATATAAACATCTATCACTTTTGGTCTTGGTAAAGCCCATATCCCTTACCTTTGTGTCCAATAGATCGTACCATGATTTACTGGATGTCTTTAATCCATAAATAGACTTTTTTAATTCTAATACTTGATTGGTGTTTATATTTACACCTTCAGGTTTCCTTACGAAAATAGGTTTAATAATTGGTGAATTTAGGTACGCAGTTTTCACATCATACTGCACCATAATTAATTTTTCTTTATTTATTATAGATAGTAATGATCTTATTGTCCCTACTGATGCCACGGGGCCATGGGTTTCCGCAATATTATATTCGGTTCTATCCTTAAAACCTCTTGCTACGAGTCTTGCCTTTGGTTTTGGATTCCCAAATTCATCAAATTTAATTGTGAAAATCCATCTTGTATCTATAAGTTTTTGGCGATCATAGTCGATTGTTTCCCACACATTCATATCATCTAGAGAATTAAATTCGTCATTTATTGCTCTGATCCAATCATCTCTAAAGGGGTTTGATTCTATTTCAGAATAATTTTTTGGAATATTGTCTTCTATGTATATTTTATTATATCTTATATTTATGTTCATTACTACAGGATTAGTTATCCCCAAATCATATTCGTAATCTGATGATTTTATCATTAATGGTTTATTATTTATTAATAATGATTTAATATTTTGAGTTTCATCTACCTTAACATCACATGAGATATATGATTTTGTATTATAAGGATCTTTAAGACAGTATCCCGTATTTGTATAGCCCATCATTATACTTTTTTCAGCTCTATGTGCTAGCTTCGGGTCAATTTTGTTTTTTAGTTTTGCTTTGGCTTTTGTGGCGTTTTGTTTTCTGACTTCTACAGGGATATGTCTGTAAGTCAGTGCTCCAAAGACTTTAAGATTTTTAAGATTTGGTTTTATCCCATAAAATAGTTCGTAGGGTGTTTTATATCCTTCATTCGCTTTTGTGGGGGATCTATTTATTAAATATGCCGCTGTTACTACAGCGTAGGACCAATATTTTATGTCTAGGTTGGCATCTATAAGCATGGCCCGTACTCTCCTCATTAAAGTCTGATTTTGCCTTTCGGCAACACCATTTAATTCCGGAGAATATGGCACCACATAATCTATTGTTATGCCAACCTCATTACAATAATTTAATATTTTAATATCAGTATATTCCTTGGCATTATCACACCTTATAGTCCCAATGGGGTATTCAGGAAATTTATTTTTCATAGATACTATAATATTTTTGAATTCATTTGTGACCTGACTTTTGTTAATTATGGGCATAACAAATGTATATTTTGAGAAATGATCTATAAAAGTTAATATATATTTTTGATTTGCCACTGAGGGCGTGAACGGACCCATAATATCTGAGGACGTTATTTCTAATTTTCGAGTAGGTTTATTTCTAACACTATTATGACCTAATCTCGAATTATTAGCAATGCAACATATTTGGCAATTAATAAAATCTTCATCCCTAAAATTTATATTATCGGGAATGCCCACCGCTAAAGTTTTTAACTTTTGCAGATATCTGGCATTTAAGTGTCCAAGTCTCCTATGTATTGTTATTTTTTTATTAATATTATTATTTGTTTGTGATTTTTGGGGTATTTCCTCAGTTCCATTATTTTGATCTATTATTTCTTCTTCTATACCCCCCTCAGGTGATTCATCATTGGTATCTACTTCCTGAATTTCCAATTCTACAGTGAAATCATCCCATTCATCCTCTACATTTTGGGTGACGGGTGCACATATTATATTATTATCATTATTATTTATATTATTATTAGAGTTTTTATTTTTATTTTCGATATTATAATATATATAAAAGATTCCCTCTTCTTTTTTTGCTGTTATTATTATTTCAGCATTTTCAATAAAATATATATTAGCTATATCCTTTTGTTGATCAATATTGATCATACCAGTGTTCGTAATTTTTATGGCTGAAATGATATCTAAATTTAGATCTGGCACATAATGAACATCATTTAACTCTATCAATGATTGAATTTTACTGGAATTCTCGACTTTGATCACCATTCTCCCCGTATGGGTAGCATATAAAAAGGTATTTTTACCTGCACATTGCAATTTGACTGGAGTTACAAATCTTTTAACATCCATTAATTTATTTAAGTCGGATGTCAAATGTACTTCCGCAGCTCCATCCAATATTGCTCTGTGATTTAATATATCGTATTTTTCATTATTATTTTGTTTATTATTATTGGTCAATTCATTTAACAACCATTCATTATTGTTTTTGTTGAATTTTTTAACCATACAAGACATTTTTACTTGTTGCTCCGAACCCTCCTTTTTATTAATATTGGTTTGAGATGTATTCGTTTTTGGGGGATAATTTCCCTGATTATTATTAGAATTGTTATTATTATTATTTTCTATTGGATTATTATTACTACATTTTTGCGCTACATGGCCAAACTGCCCACATCTGTAACATTTCGGACTATTTTGGTAATAATTTCTATTATTACCTCTATAATTATTGCCTCTGTAATTATTACCTCTATAATTTGAGTTACCTCTATAACCATTTCTTCTATAATTTTCATTACCATTATTGCCATTACTATTCGAATTATTATTTTGGTTTTGATTTGGTTCATTATTGATACCATTACCATTATTATTAAAATTACCATTATTATTAAAATTGTTTCGATTACCATTTGTGTAATCATTACGACCATTTCCGTTTCCTCTATAATTATTTCTACCTCTATAATTATTATATCTTCCCCTGTAATTGTTCCTATTGTAGTTATTATTATTATTTCTATAATTATTATTAACTTGGCTATTATTACCATTTTGTTTTTTCAAGGTTTGATCCCTGAATTTTTGATCGGAATCTTCCCTTAATATTCTTTTAAAATTGTCTAAATTTTTTTCATTCGAAGGTAAGTTTTCGTATTGAATTTTTGCAATTGCTTGTTCGTAACATAAGGCCAATTGCAAATTTTCTAATTCTTCTGATTCCGTAACTTCTTTACCACTATCTCTTACGTCAGTTACTAACTCATCCCATTTTTTTAAGAATCCCTTCATATTTCCTCCAGGTTGAAATCTGAATTCCGTCCATTTTGCTTTTGCCATATTAGCAGTGACAGAAGTTTTTGTGCCATAAATATTATCTAATTTTTTTAGCATAAGAATTGCTGTACTGCAATCTCGTATTTGTTTTGTTATTTCATTAGATACTCTCTCTAAAACAAACGCTTTGGCGTTATCCTGCATTTTAAAATAGTTGATCATATTTTTATCAGGCCGAAAATTTAAATCATCAATATTATTTATATATGGCTGTAAAAATTCGTGTTCTCCAAAGATATCATAGTATCCCGCACCTCGGATGGCAGATATAATCATTCTACGCCAATCTAAATAGTATTTCCCATTAAAAACTTTTCCGAGTGGGGCTTGGATGGGTTTAATTTCGTTTTGGGATGCCATTTCTTCTTCTATTTTATCAAAACCTAACAAATTATTTTCTTTATTACAAACAGGTGTGTATTTTTTATTTTCAATTAATTCTTTTTCTAATTTTTCTATCAAACTTTTTTCCTCACAATTTTCTATTTTATCCAGTTTTTTTTTTTTTTTTAAATTTATTCAATTAAAAAATCTATTCATGAATTTTTCTTTAGATTTTTCTGAACTATAAATTCTATTTGAGAAATAGTTTACTGAGGATTCTACAATTTTAATATATTTTAGGCTACTAATGTTTTCTATTCTTCCGGATATATCCACTACAAAGGACTCTAATATTATTTCTCCTGTGAAATATGTGACGTAGGGTAAATCGTAACTTTCAATTTTTATATCTATAACTCTTTCACCTTCAAATTTATTAATTAATTCTTTCAATTCTTCTTTTTTAATATTATATTCACCCAATTTTCCTTCGCACAGACTTACTATCGGGGGCATAAAAAATTTAATTATTATTCAACTCAGTTCAAGAACACAATTATGCAAACACGAAAAAATAATTAGCTTCAATAAATATTACCTTTACAAAAAATGAAAAATATTTTACTTTACTTCCTCTGTTGCGCTGACGAATAATCCTAATTTTCTGTTCTCTGCTGTTTACCGTTGTACTAACTGCTTAAATTTGGTTTGGAGTTGGCCGAAAAATTGGGTCCTCGATTTGTGGATCTGCGATGAGTCCTCGATGACGGGAGCAGGTTTCCTTGGGCTGTTCACTCGATCTCTTTGGCGGTCCTTCTTGGTTTTAGCGTTCAATGACTTCCAGGTTCGGCTGTTATTAAGTCGGGAACTTCAGCTTCAGATTTATGATTTAATTTTTTGAATTTTTTAAAAATTAAAAATAATTAAATTTCGAGTTTAAATTTCTCGAGAAGAGAAAAAAAAAACAATTAATTCTTCATGTATTACACAACAGAAAATATAGAAAGATTTTCGCGCAACAGTAAATAAGTTTAAAAGATTATTTCATTCGTTTAAATTTCTAAGTCTCTCCTCATAGTTCTACCGCAGCGATGGCTACCATGATGTGAGGCGCATAGAACGAGGATCGAAAGAACTTGAGACTTGTGGTAATTTAGAGGTTTATTGCACGAATGAATAATACATTACAGACGAAATATGAAATGGCGAAGCAACAGCAATGTACGATCGAAAGTAGTAGGGGAAAGCACTTCGTGGTGAGAGTGTACATATGACATATATATATAGTGATCGTGATGATGATGATGAAGAATGAGTGAAGGTGGGATTTCCGTTACAACAGTTTGACACTAGTGAGGGATTCAAGGAGTGCTAAACCAAGGCTCTGGATCGTATGGGCATGCTAATGCCGCCATCTTGATCCTAAGCGAGTTATCAGTTGTGATAGGTTTCTGTACAAATTATGGCAATTGAAGTAGAAGTGAGGTACAAATTTGACGAAGTTTTTCTATTACTTAGTTAAAAATTTTCATCTATTTCTGTTTCTTTAGTGTTAATTAAATGTTTGCTCAGGTTAGAAAGAATCATGAGCCAACCAAATGCAAGTTATGTGGAGATTTCATTAGAAAAATCATCCGTACCTAACAAAAAGGTAAATATGCGTCTGAAATTAAGATTCATTGTAACATAACAAAGTTTTGGCAAAATTATTCAATAATTAATTATTCCATAAACAATCAATTCTTTTATAGAATAAGTGTAATTCTTGTGGTAGCAATTTAGAAGAGATGAAAGAAGAGATTCGGAAACTGAAAGAATTTAATTCCAAGCTGCGGAAGAAAGAGAAAATGTTAGATGGAGAATTGTTGGGATTACTGATCAAAAATGGTAAGATTTTACTCTTATTTGATTAGAATGAAATCTTTATTGCGTTTAATTATCACCTTACATCTCACAGTGTTTGTACTATATGTGTGGAGTTGTGGAATGATTACTTTGAGGATGTTGAAATGTATTATGTTTTGGAGATTCACTGATTTATTAATCTGTTATACCATTTATCGGTAGGTCTCATTATTGTATGTAATTCAGTTCTGTGGCTGAAAATCATTACATTCCAAATTTAAATTTAGTGATGAAGCAATTTCTTCTGAATTTGATTTAGTTCATCAAAAACTTTTATCCTATGAACTCAGAGTTGTGAAAACAATTATTTCCAAATATTTAGACATGTTGTTCCATTTAAAACAAAAGATGGTAGATATGTTTAAAAAATGATACCACATTTGAAAATTTGATATCCTATAATGGCACTTGTCAGAAAAATGAACAATTCAAAATGATGCTATTTAATGTTTATATATGAGTAGAATTTGTATTTCTCGGGTTTTACTAGAAATAAAATAAGTTACTTATTTTTGTTTCAGATCCACAAAGCTTGGATTCATAGTTCTGATAAATTCTATGAACAATTTCAGAGTACTTGACACTGGCATCATCTATATTTCTGTTTACCACAGAACCTATTTTTATGATCTCCAAGAAAAAAAAATAAACAAAAATGAACGGATATTTTAAGAATTGACTTTTCCATACTTTTTACTTCAGATATTTTTCAGCGTTTTTCTAATGGAAAAAAGATGCAAAAATCAAGACATTTTGTTCATTGTGAACTTGACAAAAGAGTGTACTATATAATTTGATCATGCAGAAACAAGAATAGATGAATTTGCTTCAAAAACTAAAGTTTATTTAGCTAGCACATTCGGTCAGGAATCTGAAAATGAATATTAAGAATTCTACAATAGCCGCTGAAACTGCTGGATAAAAGTTAAAAAGAGAAAGTTAATCAGTTTCATGAAGGTTCCAGTTTTTTTTTGTTCAGACCGACCATTTCCCTACAACACCTTCTATATAATTAATTTACAATGTTGAATTTAAAGTAATTACTTCATAAAGTTGTGATGATGGTTCTGGTGTCCAATCTTTTCTGCGGCAATTTATAACGCAGCATTTTCTCCTGTCAGGATCTGCTGGAAATCGATACATTTTGAAACCCTTGGTATCACTATTGGTACAATTCATGGCTGCACATCCACCTATTATAAAATAATTTAAAAAATTCACAAATTCACAATACAATTTTCCAAAAACTTCAATCAATCTGAATAAAATTTGCATTATCATATGTTGTTTCTGTTTTGTTAACTTTTCTCTTAGGAACAAGATGACAGCGTGAGCATGCCTGTGTGAAACTAGAAGAGCCTTAGCTAAACTCGCCTCATATTATCACAGTCTGAAAACAGGACGATGTATTTTTCCTATGTATTTTTCTCTAAGAAAAGAAAAGAGTTTAAATTGATATTCTGAGAATGGGAAAGACTTTAATATGGATGATTAATTATCAGTAGCATATAATCTTTAAATCCTACCGACTGTAATGATAAAAACTTATTTTTAAAAAGAAATTTATGCATTATCAGGTCAATACATTTACACCTATTTTTGTCCATTATTCCTTTTTCAAGTGATTACCATTTTTGCCACCAGAGTGCTTATATTTTGCCTCCACTTTCCCATCTAACAGATTATAAGTTAAAGCCCTAAAGATATGAGTCTGGAAATACGCAACTTTGCATCCAACAGCTCATTACTGAATTCACTGACATTTGTGAGGAGATTGTTAAACCTAGGATCGTATTTTCTTGTAAAAAAATTGAACAATTTTACTGTAATGAGATTTAATAGACGAATAAAACTTTGACACAAACATAAGGAATGGCATGGGCCAAAAAGTGTTAGAGTTCCCACTTAGTCGTAACAGTGTATCCAAGAATAAAATAAATAAATGTTTTACAATGTATGTTCAGTATTACCGAAAGATGTGCGAGATGTTTAAGAGTTAAGTGGACTGTGTCCAACAATATTCATATTGAATTTGAGAAATTTTATAGTTTTAAATTTTTTTATTAATTTTATAGAGCTTTTTCATTGTTTTACTTGAAATCTACATTTGCCCAACAGATTGAAGGGCTTCAGAATGTGATCAAGCTATGTTATCAAAGTTATCAAATGCGATTGTAGAAGAACCATTGCTTGTAGAAAGCTGAGATTTTAGTGAAACTTAATATATGTTTGCTAAAGATTCTGTGAAAAGTTTGATGATTTTGTATCATTGGATCTTGAGATGAAGCTGAAATTTTGAGATGGTTATGTGAATTGAACTGTGGATACCCAATGGCATATTGCCATACTTGTATCTATGGGGCTTTAATTTGTAATTTCATTATCTTCGACTATTCACTACTATATGTACTGAGTGCAGTCACATAGAAAAATAAAATCTCTCCCTTCAAGGATATTTATATGATGAAGACGACATAATAGTGATTTTGGTGTTGCACCTATAGATAGCACTGCTAATGACACCTTAAAATCTAATTGGAAGAATAAATTGCCATGTGCATTTGCTTATAAACACTGGTGAACAAATAATCCCATTCTGGAGAATCTGATTATTTTGATTGGTCGATGTTGATCAATGTAGGGTAATTTGTATGCCAGTGTACACGTGCTCTATATAGATGTTAAGGACAGTCAATCCATTGTAAAACAGCAGCATGTCGTCTCCATCATATATGTATATATCTTCGAAGTCTCTTCACTGTGCATTTATCAACACAAGATTAATATAGTTGATTGTTTTCAAATTTTGCCACTGTAGAGCAATGTGGGATAGTTCTTATAAGTGAAGGTATGTTACTTAAGTATTAAAATGGGAGATTTTAGTCAATTTAGTTATATTTTATTCAAAAATTCTGGACTTTGGAACTTGAATGTCACTAGAATTATGATTGTGAATCGTGCTTCTTAGTTTTTGTTCAAGTACCTAAATTCTTTTCTCACCTTTAACTTACTCACTACTCAATTACTCATGCCATATGTTCAATGATTATGATTCAATTTTTGTTTCTTGTGAATTCCTACATGTAAATTTTTGTCAGTTTTTCCTTATTTCATGAAAATTTATTGTATTATACTTTTTACCAAATAACAAAATAGTTATGAGTGCTTATCAGTGCAAAAGTTGCTGGTTACAAACAGGGACTGGTAGTCAGATGATAAAACTTTCACTTTTTGCTTTTGGATTGTAACCTTGATGATAAAACTATTGCTTTTAGTTATCAGGTTTTTAAATTTCTTTCATCTTCTACTTTTAGCTTTTGGCTCCTAAAAAATTAATAAGCTAATGGCTTTTGCTATCAGTTTTTAACTTTTTTATTTTTAATGTGGTACACATTTCTATTTTCACTATATAGTGGTGTATTTGAAAAAAAAGAAGAAAAAAACAGCGTACTTTAACAAAAATGAAAACATAGTTCCTGTTTGACAATTTGTTTAAAAACAAATTTGGTGTTATAAAATGTATCAATATATATGATATATCAATTTGAGTGTGAAGAAATGATGAATATGATAGGAATTGCTATCAATAGCTCTGTTTGATAGGATTACACCAACTTACACCAACTTACACCAACCTACATCAGGCGGGCAATTCCACAAATGTAGGAATGTTGTATGATTTTGTGCCAAGTTTTACTTGAATATTAGTGGAATATCTCTACTGATGTAGGTTGGTGTAAGTTAGTGTAATCCTATCAAACAGAGCTAATGTTCATATATCAATATATATCGATATTTTTTGATGAATAACAGTTTAATTTTTTTTTTTACTATTGGTAAGTATATGATTTCTCACTCAGAATAACCACTCTCAAACTTCATTCTCCCAAATTTCATTATCCCATAAATATAAAATGTGTACCACATTAAATGTTCCAGTTTGCTCAGACCATGGAGTGTGCTTTTTTCTTTTAAAGTTGACACTAGTGGCTCATTGGGCTATCACCAAGCTTTCAAGCCAAAAAATAAAGCTTTAGATTTTGTTTATTTGATTTTTATTTGTTGTTTAGCTTTTGACTTTTGGCATTTGGCTAGCTTTAAGTCCCTGGTTAAAAGATGAAGACAGGTCAAATCCATCAGCACAGGATGTTCGAAGCTGTTGTCAAAGTAATAATTTTATGGGTATCAATGGTTCCCTTTTGAATCAGATTATTATTTGACAAATTCAAAAAAATGATCTATAGCACCGAAAGTTGTTAATAATTTGATATTTTAGACTTTGAATATGATTGTATTTG
Source organism: Ericerus pela (assembly GCA_011428145.1). Taxonomy (NCBI): domain Eukaryota; kingdom Metazoa; phylum Arthropoda; class Insecta; order Hemiptera; family Coccidae; genus Ericerus; species Ericerus pela. The sequence continues at coordinate 112,727 of WOFM01000052.1, read as the reverse complement.
GTCCAGGTTATCCCTATTAACATATCTGTTACAATCTATGATCATTGATAAAAAAATTTCAAAAATCAATTACCAAAATCCAAATTTGAACTCACATATCTAAAATGATCAGATTAAACTAAAGAAAATTTACTGTTTCATTTGTTGCATGTAAGGAATAAATATAAACCTGATGCACACTTGGCTAGTTTTCTAGCTACTAGCCAGCTACTTGGGACACTATTCTGTTGACAGTAGAAGTCAATGCACCATTTTAGTCTTTTGAAGTTAACTTTAATTTGGCAGAGAGTCTTGTAAGAATCTCATTAGAATCTCATATGGCAAACTGCCAAGTTTAAGTTGATTTTAAATGGTTGAAATAGCATAGTGAATTGAACTGTTAACAGAATATTACCTTAGTAGCCAGGCTAGTAGCATAAAAATTAGCCAAGTGTAAACCAGGCTTTATGCTACGTGGAGTTATGAGCACTGCCTGCAGCAAAAATCTTCTTTGCATGCAATATCTGTAGCATAATTCTATTCCTTACAAGCAAAACAAGTAAATTTTATGTAGTTTTATCTGATTAGTTGTTTGTATTGCTATGACATAAAAATGTATTCAGTTACTTCCATGGCTGAATGGTTAATAACCTGACAATCATTTTGGAGATATTGGTTTGAATCTGGAGTCGGACAATTGAATTTTGAAATTTTTTTATCAATTTTCAATCAAAGTATTTTTTGGGGTGGATTTTTTGTTATACGACTTATATAATGATTAAGAAAAAAGTGACAAAATAAGGCAAGGGAGGCTTTATGTTTTTTCCCTACAGATACTCCAGACGTTGTTAATAATAGCTCTGTTTGATAGGACTACACCAACTTACACCAACCTACACTGGGAGGGCGATTCCACAAATGTAGGAATGTTATATGACTTTATGTCTAGTTTTACATGAATATTTGGGGAATATCCCTACCAGTGTAGGTTGGTGTAAGTTAGTGTAGTCCAATCAAACACAGCTAATATATATATCAAATATACATAGGTTAGCCTGAACCATTCATGAATTCCTTCTATCATAAATTCTCTATCACACTCTTATTCTTCTCTCCTTTTAATTATAATAAAAACATTAACATGTGTGGTTTTATGCAAGACCAACAGATCTGATCAACCTGTTGATGTCTTTACTCAAATGCGTTTTTCCTTTTCTTTTCACCTTTCAATGAAAATTGCCCATTTCAGTGTGTTGCAAAAGCAGTGTTTCAGTGTGGTCAAGGGCCACAGTATTATAAAAAGAAACATCAAAGTGATATGGTAAATTCTTAAGACAAAGGTTCATTTAATTACTAAAATAGTTCCTTAATCTTACTTTAATTTTTTCAGAATGATCATTCATTAAAGAAAAACGATTTTACTTGCAACCTACAAAGAAAGTTGGTTGCCCGGCAGAAATGAAAGTAATTAAAATTAAATGTTTCCCTCAGTACAGCATTTTATGCCAGATAAATTCTCGCCGTAAAAAAATAGAGGTATGTCCAAATTATAAATTAAACTTCTTCTATATTGCATTCTTCATTCATTTTATTAATAAGGTTTGTTTAATTATACTTATATTTTGTAGATGGTCAAGAAATTAAGAGAAGATTTGGCAAATGAGAATGACGTTGTAGCAGAATATCAGTTTCACATCACTATATCTTCTTCTAAAGTCCATTCTCATCCAGTTACCATGTCTCTTCTCAACCAACAAATCACCCAAGTTTAAAATTACAAATAAATAAGTTTGTACAAGAAGGCATCACAAATGTTCCTACTATTAAAAAATTACTAAAAGGTTACATCACTACCCAGATGGGTAATGGTGTGCCTAGCCGAAGTAGGGCTTTTTTTCCACCGTATAAAATTATATATAATTATGTGTTAAAATTTATCTATGAACGAAAAGCAAGCAAAATTGATCAAGTATCATTATTAGCCAAAATTGACATCTGGAGACAATCATATGCAGGAAATTATTATTATAGAGGCTATAATGAAGAAAGATCAGATTTATTTTTATTTTGTTTTCAAGCAGATTGGCAAATGAACTTACTGAAACGATATGGGGAAGTTGTGTTCCTTGATGCTACTTATAAAACTACAAAATATTCCTTGCCACTTTTTAACATTGTAGTGAAAACGAATATTAATTATATAATTGTGGGAATTTTTATCATACAATCAGAAAATACTGCGGCAATTTCTGAAGCTCTTTTTATTTTTTGTGAATGGAATAAAGAGTGGAGTCCAAAATATTTTGTTACTGATTGTTGTGAGGCAGAAATGAATTCAATCAGAAAAGTATTCAACTGTCTTACCTACATCTGCGATTTCCATCGAGAACAAGCATGGCAACGGTGGTTACATAAAAAAGAAAATCTCATTTGTCAAAAAAATTCCACCGTACTTTTGGATTATTAGCGAAAATTATCACTCAGTCAAAGTATTGATGATTTTGATAAAATTTTTAGAGATATTAATACTTCTAATATCTGGAGGACAGAATTTAAGGCTGCAAGGTATTTTAATGTCAACTGGCTACCACATAAAGAAAAATGGACAAAATGTTTTTTTAAAGATGATTTTCTATTCATCATTAATACAAATAATGGAATTGAAGCCCAACATAGAGTTTTAAAACATTCTTATTTAAAAATGCATGTTGATAAGAGTTTATGTGGAGTTCTCGAAGTCATTATTACTTCATTTTTAGATTATTGTTTAAAGAAGTACGAATTAGCAAATTCTAAGTTAAGTACATCTTATAGACAGTATAATGAAGAAATACCAGAATTTTTACATGATAGACCTCATTATTTTATTGAGCATGTGTATGCTAGGTACACTTCAGCTCTTTCTGTGTACAATTTGAATAGTATTGAAGAAATCTCTTTTAATATTTTTAAAATAAGAAGTGAATCCAAATTGAAAACTTTTCACATTAACTTTTCAATTCCATCTTGTACTTGCATGGATTTCCAAAAATTTAGATTCCCCTGTAAGCATATGTGTGCTATTATATTATTTATTCCCGATCATACTTTTCAACATTTACCTCATCATTACACCACTAGTCCTTTTCTTACCATAGATCCTAACTATAATTTTTTCAAGTATGACGCTCAGAATGAATTTATCAATTTTAATTCCAACCTTGATAATAATAAGCATAAATTTGATAGATCATTTTCAGCAACATGTATTGTCCTCTCATCTTCTACTGAAATGGATGTTGACTGTGATTTGGTTTCAAGTATAGATGAAACTTGTGTAGCAATTCTGAAAGAAGAAATTAAAAGTCTTCATGATTTATCTTTCCTAACTCCTATAGATAGTAATAAGAAAGAAATTACAAAAATTATTGGCTCTGTAAAAAAAGCTGTAAATTTATTGAAATCTGTAGTGAAGTACAAGAATAATTTAATTCTCTTACCCAATTCGCAGTGATAAATAAATTTTAATAAAAAAATAAACATTTTTGTTTTCAGTCACCATTCTTATTCATAGTAAGTTTATTTTATTAATTACTCTCCATTTTGTATAAAGTTGAATCAAATATTATTTGTTGGAATATATATTTTTTGCATTGTATTAATTTCTGTTTTATTCTAACTTGGAAATTTACACCGCAGAATGTAGGTACGAACTTGTTCATCACTAAAAACTGTTTATCATGACTTATTTTATGATCAATTTGGCATATGATTCAATATTGGTAGGTACATGCAATCAATTAAAATTACAGAGTTTTATGAATTACCTTAGAAAATATATGGTTAAAATTGTCTTTTTAGTTTTTAATTTAATGATGTAAACAAATTCGTATTTCATTATATGCTCATTTTTCAGTGGTTTATACTAAACATTGCCACAGAGCCCTATCTCCATCAAACTGAACATAATTTAGTAGAACTGACACAAACTACTTTCTAGTATCCTTGAGAATTCTGAAACATATTGATGAACACTTTGTATTGAAGGTACTAAAACAAAATTATTTGGCAATCCAATGGGTCATATCCAAACTTGGGGGTATATATGAAACTATAAGATCAACTTAGGCATATACTAAAGAGCAGCAGCAGCCAAAACATACTCTTCATTTCTACTAAACTAATAAAATTATTATATTTTTCTATTGTTTCTTTCTGAAAAATATCAAATTGAACTATATTAGACATCAAAATTTGATCAATTATTGATGAAAGTAAAACTATCAATTATTAAAGTTGATACTGTTATGCAATTAGTTTAGTTATACGCTAGATAAAAAGCAATATTTAATTTTTTTCATATGGTGAAGAGAAAATATAATTTAAAAATATAAAAATGATATAGTACTTTCCAGCATTCATTAGATGGAACTTGCATCATATCTTCTAGTAATATTTTATGTTTTTGTTATCTCTTAAATTTTCTCTTCTCTCAGCTTGAAGAAAACAAGAATTCATTTGATTAAGGTTTTGTTCTGATCCAAAAAACATGGAAATGGTACTTATTTTGAGCATAATTACGAAGTACTTCAGCTTTTAGAGAGTAAGTCAAATGAATGTTATACTATTTTGGGACCTACCTCTCAATTAGTTCCTTAATATCATATAAACATAAAATACATGAAACAAATACCACACATAACTCTAGAAAAATAATAATTATCTCATGTGACGTAGCATTTATAAAAAATATAGCCACGAAAATTTTTAAAAGGAAATAGAAATCTGTTGGGCAATCAATAAATTTGTTATTTAACATGGTTGACAAAATTTATAGATAAGAAAAAAAAATTCTCTACGATTCGTCGCTGAATCCTAATTAATTTAAAGGCGAATCGAAGAGAATTCGTAGGTGAATCCTCTTCGATTCGTAGCTGAATCCAATTAATTTAACAGCGACAAATCGAAGAGAATTCGTAGAAGAATTCTCTACAATTTGTCTGTGAATTCTGATTAATTTAACGGCGACGAATCGAAGAGAATTCGTAGAAGAATTCTCTACAATTCGTCTCTGAATTCTGATTAATTTAACGGCGAATCGAAGAAAATTTGTAGGAGAATTTGTAGGTAAATTCTCTTCGATTCGTAGCTGATTCCTAATTAATTTAACGGCAACGAATCGAAGAGAATTTGTAGATGAATTCTATGAAAAGTACAGTTTGATAGGGGAAGAAACTCTTGAATGGAATAGTCCATCTAGTATATGGTCGAAGAGATCTGCAATATGATTAATACAAAAGCATAGATTCAATCTGCTATCCCAAGTTGGCAGTACATCACGAGCTGAAAAAAATAAAATGTAGAAATATAGAAAACTGTTGCAATAATGAACAAACAGCGTGGTATTTCGAATAGAACTTACCTTCAAAATGTATAATAAAACAAGTATCTGATCAATAAATACGTTCATACGTCCTTTAGTAATCATCTGACCAGCAATTTTTTCAGTTTACTGGGGGATAAACCCAGTAAAGCATCTAGCTCACTGAAAATCACGTTATTATATAATTATTAGCTAAACCATTGTAACACTTTCATTCACGACTGGAAACAAAGTAACAATGAATTAATAACAACCTGAATTAAGCATGAAATTCTCAAATAAAAAAGAAAGTTTATGTGGGCTTAATTTAATCACTAATTGGGTGTTAAGTTAATTATTTGACATTCACTCAGAAACAATCAATATGCTCCACTGTCTCAGTAAGACTGATTCTGTGTCAAACTTCAGTATTACAGATAAAGGAAAGTGAAAAGAAAAAACATTTTGGTAATGACAAAAATTACTAACTTGCTTCAAAAAAGATTTAAGAGATAATGAGATTTCAATTGATGATGATATTCTCTGCCAGAAGCTCAGATTTGGTTAAACTAACATACAGTATTCTCACGACGATATTATCTGTCTTTTCATTGGAGACTGATGTATCAATAGTGAAACCTGTTACACGAATAGTTATTAATAAATAAGACCATCTCAAGTACAATTAATGTTCAACAATCCATTGATAATTCCCAAAACTAGTAGAGATTTTTCGTTGATTTTCAAAATTCGAGCTCATAAATCTAGATAGCATATTCTTGATAGATTATTGTTATTGTCTGATAAATGAATTTATCGATCCAAGTAAACAACGCAAGTCAGAATGACAGTAATTTATTTCTTACTTTGTTAGTATGTTATGGTCAAAATTCAATTTAATCAAAATGTAAGTAAGAAATTGAAATAGAATAATTATTTTGTCTTCTTGATAAGAACACTTCACGACACCACAAAGTACAGAGACAGAGTGATTCAGATTCACAACTGTTCGTAAAAAATGGAACGGATTGATTCGATGTGACTCAAACGACGTGAAAATAGACATCCCCTCCCCGTAAGGAATAGATACATGCCTACCTGTTGCGGGGTAAAACAAAATCGTGTGGAAGAGAGAACAAAGCCTAATAAGTTGTAAGTTGTGGTGTTTTTCAATTTTCGATTGATAAAAAATAAGTAAAAACTAAAAATAAATTAATTCGTGCAAACGCTGAAGAGTAAAATACGCAAACTAGAAAAAATCGCTGTAAAGTAGCTACTTAGCTACTTCATCCAAGAAATTCGATGGTATCGTTCTTAATGTACTATATTCATTGTATGAAATTGAAATATAGCTTGTATCTAACACTAAACTAAAACAGTGTAACACTTTAAAGTGGCTCTTGTAGTCTTGCCATGTAATCGTACATGGTTTCTTATCAATTCATCGAATTGTTTCAATATTTTTTAATTCGGGTAAATGATTGGATTCGGGTTCGAACATTGGACTTTTAATTTTTACGCGTTCGCTATTTCGTGTTATATTCGTCATTGAATGGTTATTGTGCTATTCTTAATTTTCGCGATTTCATGAATATTGATCGTTTCATTTTATTATGAAATTATGAGATCGCTCAACAAGTTGACGAAATCATCCGACTATCTTAATTTCCGCAGTTCGATTCCTCTGAAGAATATATGTGTGGACAACAGCGATGACAAGGTAAAATTCATACGGCCCTGTTATATTTAAATAGGTTTCCAACAAGTTATTTGAATCGTTATCTGTATTAACAAGAGTTGGAAAGTGTACGACGCTGGCCCCAAGTCTGTTCGATGTCCAATCATTTTCTTACCTCCAGCTTGCGGTACTGCTGATATCTACTTTAGACAGCTACTCAGTTTGAGTGCTTGCGGGTATCGTGCACTCGCGGTAAAGTATTTCGTTTTTTTTCGATATCAGTAGAAATTACTGAATCATAATTAATTTATCTCTTTTTGGCAAATTTTCAGGTTGAAGCACCGGGCTCATACTGGAATGTTAATGACTGGTGCATCGGTTTTCAATTATTACTCGATCATCTGCATTTGGAAAAAGTGCATTTGTTCGGTGCCTCCCTTGGTTAGTGGAACTGTAATTTTTTCTTCTGCAGGGACTATTTTGTTTTATGGGAATGTTTATGTCATGATATTTCGTCTATTAATGTTTGTCAAGTGGCTAATAGCACCAGTTATGCTCCTGACTCACTGTTTGTCAAAATCTGTTTTTGTCGATAGAAGCTCGTGTAGGGAAAATAATTATCTTATTATTTTCATTTCAATACTATTTTTAATTTCGCGAAAATTTTTGTATTTACGAACTCATTGTAAAATCAGATCAGGATTTACGTTATTGATTTTGCCTTCCATCAATAAAACACGGAAGACTACGTAGCAGTTGGCACCAACTTTCCAAATTAGCCTTTCAGCTTGTTCCAGAATTATTTAATTTCTAATTGTCTTTTTTCGTGATCTTATTTGAATGCAGTTGAATTGTTTGTCTCATTGATTGCTGACTCCGCGATGTTTAGATCCTAATTCCTTAAAGAAGCTTGTGCGTATGTGTTTTCCCAATATTATGAAATTGTTTCTCTTGGTGCCAACTGAAATCTACGTCTGTGTTAAATTTTATTTTTTCAATGGACTACGACGTGATGCGGCTATTTTACCCACCGTCTGGACGATATGTTTATGGTCGGTATTCAGTGGCTAATGGTCTACCATAATGAATTTTAAAATCACTTACTGGTGTATCAATAGAACCGAAACAAGCATGTTGCCATTGTGGATCGGCCGGTCTCGAACTCAACGTTTCGATTGCAAAGTCGAATACATAACCGCTACACCACGTACACCACGACATTTCAATTTAACTATGTATCTTCTATGTAATTCTCTACATGTATTATATGTACCTATGTACTTATCATTGAATTCTCTGTTTCGGAAATTTTCAGCAAAATAATTTTTATTAGAATTTTTTCGTTTCAAACGTTGCGAAGCTTGTTTACGTGAAATAAAACGGTTATTATATTAATTCGATTTGTATTTACTATGTAGTCAGAGGGTGAACAAATAACTGATAATGAATTTAAGTGGCATTATATTTATTTATTTTTTATTCGTTTTTCTCTGTACTTCCAATAATGGTTCATGTTTAGAAAATGAAAGCATTTTAAATTTATTGCTACTCCTTTTCTTTCTTTCTTTAACCAACTATTCTACTGAAAAATGTTTATTTGAAAAATGTAGATACATTTTATTCAGTAATGATCATTTGTCTGAAAAGTTGGAGTTAAAAAAAAAAAATTTAAGTGAATCACGTCTTATTTCCTTGCCTTGTTTACAATGGCGGTTAGCAAAGATATATAACTTAAGTTAGTAGTTACGAATTTTTAATGAATTCTTTTGAAAGTCACCAGAGCCAGACAAAATACCTTGTTAAGGGTATGTCAGACTACTAGATAAAAAAACAAAATTTTCTTATCATTCATCTGATTGAAAAGCGTGAAAAACAAATCCATCATATTGTGGTTCTGTTAAACATTTGAAAAACAAAAAAAAAAGTATTGTGAACTTTAATTCATATATTGTGCCTATGATTTGTCTGAATTTCTGAATTAATGAAGATCCTGTTGCAAAATCACTATAATATTTGTTGCCTATTGACGTTTGTTTCTCCATTTTCAGGAGGATTTCTTGCCCAGAAATTTGCAGAGTACACCCATTCTTGTCCTCGTGTGATATCGTTGTTTCTTTGTAACTCCTTCATCGATACTGAAATTTTTGAATTCACCGAAACATCATCTATGTCAGTGCTTTCGAAATTATACGATAATATTCATTCTTTGCCAGACGAATAATGTATAATATATATATTTTTTTTTTTTCAGATTTTGGATGTTACCAATGATTTTTTTGAAACGATTGATTATGCCTAGCTTAATGACAAAAAGCTACGATCCTGACATTATTGAAGCTGTTGATTTTGTTTCTGAAAAGGTAGTTTAGAACGTGGAAGAAGAAGTGGCAGGATTTCTGAAAATTAATTATTCGGTTCTTTAATTTTGTTTTCCGAATTTTGTTTAAAGCGTCGTAGTTCAGCGTTAAGAGTGCTGAATATTAAATTTATTGCGGAAAACTAAAACATGAGATTTTGAGTGGTTTTGATTTGAGTTTTTTACTATTATTTTGGCTCTGCTTGGAAATGTTTTTTTTTTTTTGTACTTACGTTTTCATTTCCTTTCTGACCTGTGAACCCCTACAGACCAAATGTAACATTTTCTCTTTAGTTCCTCTTTAACGTTTTCTTAGGGTGAAAATTTTCGTTATATTTTGATATTCAATTCAGATTGAAACATAATTTGTTTCTCATGAAACACTGGATTTTAATTTCGCAGATTATGTTGCTTACTGGCTGTAAAAATAAGTAAACGTTAAAAAACTACTTTTTTCAAAGAGTTCGTAGTAATAATGTTTTCTTACTATTATTTCTTTCTTTGGTGATTGCTACATTCTCCAAAACATACTTCAGTTGAACGATATCGAAAAATTAGAAACACAATATTTGTTAATCAACTCCACTTAAGCGGCCAGGATGTAAAGTATATAGGAATTCTTAACAATTTATGTCATGCGCTGAGTGCAGCGGCTTCGTTGTTGATTATAAAAATATTTGTCCTCTACCGTCTCCGACAAGGGCGCGTTCAGAATAAACGCCCGATTAACTCATTAAACAAGAACGCACTCGGACCATTCAGAATAAGACTGTTGTTTGCTGGAGTGAAGTCTTCACCCAATTGAGAATAAACACACTTCCTTCATCCGGGTACTACTTTTCTAATTCACTCTCGAGATTGTTGATCGTTACCCAAATGGTTATTTATCTATTCGAGCTAGTTATTTGGGGGATCCGAATTGATATCGCATCATGAACCAATCAAATCACAGTTGTCGCACAACTTATCCTACACCGTTCAGAATAAAAGTGGAGGAACCAAACAACCTAAATACAACCAAAGGGAGTTATCAAGTCGGTAAGGTTTAATCGGGTATTCTTAACGCGCTCCGGGATACTTTATTGTACGAGTTCTCGCTCACTCTTCAATGCCTTCACAGTGCACACTTCCGGTGCACCATTGCCGGATCTCCTGCGCCTCACACGTGTGAAGGAGCTCGTAGACTATGGCCACGATACCTCATTGGTCCCATTGTCTATAATACCGTATTATAGAGATTTCGATCATTGGAAAAAAATTGATCGATCAAATTTTTTTTCAATCAATCATGGTCAAAGATCGATCAATGACGATCGTTAATATGTTTCGTATTTTGTCTCAAATTTCCAGTGACGAGCAAAAAAAAAAATTATTGATGAAAATTGAAAAAATATTGTTAAAAAGAAAAAAAGAGAAAAAAAAGATCGATCTAATTGACTTTTTAAAAAGATCGAAGAGATCGATTTTTGATCGAGATCTCTGCCGCATTATTTGTATTCTCTACACAACCCATTCGCCACTAAGTAAAGCGAGATCTAAAAATTTCAGGCACATTCCCTTACAAGGACAGAATTAGCATCGAGGCTCACTTTGAATTGCGCCAGCTCGCGCGCCCATCCGGAGAGAATTCGTGGGGTGCTCTCAGTAACCATTATGGACGTGTTCGATGATTACGCGTTATGTAGTCCTGTGCGAGAAGAAATTTACGTCGCATATCCTTCTGCTAAATTAGCTCAAATGAAAACCGGTGGAAATTTCGTGTACCTCAGCAAGTTTGAAGAAGTAAATATTCATATCAAGGTGTGTAGCTGACCGAAAGGCGACATGACACTGCGAAATCTTGTTCGGTATACGTATTTATTTATAATGTTATTTCTCTATTCGCAGATTCATTTACGTAAATATGAATCTAGTTCGCACTCCGCGCTGTCTGACCCTTGCGAGGCTGTGTGAGCTTGACTTGGTTGTTGCCGCGAGGAAAATATTTTGTTTTCTTCCTCTGTATTTTAAGTTTTCAATTCCATTCTCAGATACCGATATGTTCCTAGTGTTCAGGATGAATGATTGTTTTAGGTTGAGTTTTTAATGTGGAACGCGTTTTTATTGTTGTTCGTTTTGCCGAAAACTCGATTAACTTGATTATTTATTTTCGTATTTGATTTTCATTAGGAATTAATTGACAAAGTGGTCGTAGGTCAGAAGACGCTAATGACTAAAAATCATTGTCAGAAAATTTGATTCAAAATTTTCCTTTTCTCCAGAATTTAATGACTGCTATTTCGGCCTCGTTAAAAAATATTTTCCTTTCGCAAAAATTATCAGTTCGCCTGTATGCATTTCCCAGATAATGATTTTTTGTTTGGTTTAACCGTCAGTCGATTTATGTCGATTCTTTTCAACTTTAGCCCTGGCCACTCCTATGCTCTATTCATTATGAAATGCGCACTTATAAACATCAACTCGCCGGCCAGCTAGTACAAATGGTTTAAATTGGACATATAGTTACCATTTGTAAATAATGGTATGTCTCCGGTTCAGTTCTTGTTAGTCGGCACCAAATAACTTGATTTCTGATATTTAAAGCGCACTAGTGTAACGTTGTTTTTCATTGGTCATTTAACATTTTTGCATCATCTTCATTGGCCATTCAACGTTCGTATGTTATACCGCCTGTCTTCTTTAGAGCTCAACTTATTTGGTGCCGACTGTAAATAAAATAATATTCAAAGTGTAATCATTGGTAATATAGCGTTGAAGCTAGGGATCATTATAAAATGAATGGAGTATCGTTACTAGCCTCGTGAAACACTTAATTGGTTATTTTGTTGTACGTTTCATCTTTCTCATGATGGGGAAGGATGGTAGAGTTTCTTAAGCGCTTGGATTCAGGTATTGACTAATCGAACCAAATTTCTTTTGTTCTCTTCTGTTCCCTTTTCGTAAAATATTTGTTACGCTTCTGACGTGTAGGATTATGGCGAATGTATCAAAAGTTTTGCGAACTTGATGCAAAATGTCTCCTAAAACTGAGTTGACTTTACCAAAGGTAAATTTCAACATCGTTCTATGGCTAATGTATTTTCTCGAATCAGAGATAATTTTTCGCCTTGTATTTTTACTCGTGTCTTTTTTATTATGGTTACATGTCATAGAAACATTTTGTTTTAATTTTGTCTTTTTTTTAAATGTTATTCGAATACCAACGGTTATAAAGAAAACCTACATTAATCGTTCCTCGAAAGTCGCACGTCATCATATCTTTTTTTTTTTTTTAGTGGAATTCGTTAAAAACGCCGCGTATCTTACCACTGAATCCACTTTGAATCCAAGTCAATTTGATCATTAATAATTATCTTTTTTTTTTTACTTATCATTATTAATATAGAATTAAACATATTTTGAAATTTTGGTCACCGTTTTAGGTACTTACCAATTTTTTTCCATTTTCATTTTTTTTAGTTTTTACGATTTCTATTAGACATCTTCTTGTCTGAAGAATTTATGAAAAGTGAAAATCATCTCATTTAAGCTGTAAATGTTACGTTCACTAGATTTATGGCTGTGAGATATTTTCATGTGTGATTTTTTCTCAAATATTCCTCAACTATAAAGTTATTCCCTTTGACTTATTAATAAATAAATGTGTTACTTAAAAATAATTTACCTTAGTTACCACTTTTGAAATCATTCCTTAGAGTAGTGTTCGTAGTTTTTTTTTTTTTAATTTATTATTATCGTAATTTCGTATTCGTGATGAAAAAAAATTACGATGATACTGACTGTTTTTATTCGTTTCAAACGAAAATGTACATTTATCTCATGAACTATTATTAAAACCGAAGATGTAATACCAATGAATTTTTTTTTCAGTTATTCATATCAAATTAAGTAAATATAATGTTGTGTTCTGTTATATTCAACAATTTAATTTTTATTTGTATCCTTTTTTTTGGTAATAATTTAATAAAAACGTAAAATACGAAAAGCAAACTTCGGCAATCTGGAAAATAAAAATCAAATAAATTACATTCCTGTGTAAATGAATTACGTTAGTTTCTAGATTGGGTTGTACTGTAAAATTAACTCGTTAATAAAATTTTATTGTTTGTTTTTGAATGACGTAATTAATTTCGTATGTTCTCCCGCGGTCGTTTTGCGTTTAGATAGGTCGAAATTCGACTTCATGTTTGGAGTTTCATAGTTGACGTAATTAGGGAAAATTACCTGTGCTCGACGCTTCGTAGCTTGCACCAGAGCAGAAACATGGAGAGTCTGTTTTTTATATAATGCACTTTTTTTAATTTTATCATTAATATGAATTTTCGTTGTAAATTTGAAAATTTATAAATTTAACTGGGACAATTAGATTTACCTATTATTTTTTGTAAAATTGTGGTTTCCATAAATTTTTCGAGCCTGTTACTTCGAACAAAACCCATTTCAAAATTTTATACGTTTTTGCATTTGTACTAATTTCTGCGATTTTTCATTTTGAGTAAATTTTCAAAAATTTTTGTGAGAAACTGATACTAATTTTGCTTGCGTTTTTATTTTTTCGCTCAGTTTCGGCAGAAAAATGAATGGATCTTTCGCGTACTTACCTCTGAGAATGTGTGCAAGTCGACCGGAAATCTGTGTGTTATTTCGACGACGTGTGAACGTTGGCTGCAAGTCATAGAGAATAGCAAATTTCGCATCAAGTTTTTAGGCAACTTAAATTCGTGCCAGTGTGCGTTGTAGAAGGCAATATTAATATTCTTTCTCTGCGAGTATAATAATTAATAAGTGATTTTTATTGGTGATAAAAATACCGATATTTCTTTTTGATATTTGTTCGCTTACTGCGTCGTTTAAATCCCCCGAACATTTACACGATAGTAGTAGAAGCAAGAAGGCGCATCCAAAGTACAAAAGACTTTTCGATATTTGAAGCGTTCCAGTGAATTCGTCGTCTGCTTTGGTAAAATACTGCGGCAGAGAATATGACTGATAAGTTTGCTACCGTATTACAATTTAATATAATATGTTTAATCCACACGTTAACACATGAAAAAACGTGTCCAAAACTGGCAGAAATTCGATTTTGAGTACTACTTGTGATACATTGCGGACCAAAACTTGTGTTCCCCGAACATAATTTTGCATGACCATTGCAACTGTAAATGTGCTTTGAATGTAAATCAAGGTCACAACTATTTTCTATCAAAATATAGGTATTCGGTTGACTTGAATCAAAAAAAAAAAAAAAAAAAAAGGCCATTAATCATTCTTTGCTTGTTAGATCACATCAAGTTGTTGGTCTTCAAATTTCGCATCGCTCCAGCGGATTCTACGCGAGTATCATTACTATTTTTTTTTTCCTTCTTTGCGGAAAAATTTAATTGAATAATTAATAGTTTTTTAGTATGTATCGTATGTTTCACAGTGTAATTTATATTTCATCCTATTCACCGTTTTTCTGGCGTAAACAAAAATTTGTATTCTTACCACCACCGTTTGGAAAGCCATCAAACAGATTGTAATTATGCTGACTAAGACTTGAAAAACAATCACATCGTTGTATACCTCGATTAGTTCGTTTGCGTATCTGTGAACGGGTATAATTCAAAAACAATTGTCATAAAATGTAAGCAATTTGCACGGTTCACCTATTATTCTTTTTTTCATTCTTTTGACACTCACCTGAAATCCATTCGAGAAAAAATTATTTATTGATAAATTTTCAAAAATTTTTGATTACCTATAATTAAGTGGTACGAATAATATACCTGTTCGCTTTTTGCAGATCTATTGTACACTCAAGAAGACTATCTAAAAACTCTTGCGCCTTCGTCGATTCTTCTTCTCCTGATAAATATTAAAGACGTTTTTATTGGAATTAAGGGTTAATTTGCGAAAACTATTGTTGCAATAATGTATAAGTTGAAGTAAACTAAAAAACTGTAAACATAATTACGCCTCGTTTTCGAAGCCATATTTGCTGCAAATTATAACGAATGAAAATATTTTAGCTAGTGAATGTAGTTAAATGAAGTTTGCTTGTGCCAAGGTTCGTAGATTGCAGTCATCGAAGGTGTATCTTATTAATTATTTTTCGGGAGGAATACAGTTAAAACCTGATTTTGGATGTATCCAAGACAACGAAGTTTTAAAAAGAGATTCTAAACCGACATTTTTGGAATAGTTTTTTTGACTTAGGGGATTTCTTTAGAGCTGTTCGGGTATGAGTGCACCCGCTAATAGTTCTCAGGTCTATCAGGTGGGCTAATTCTAGGGCAGAGAGGAATGTGTCCGTGTTTTGATTTTTCCCAAATATCTCGTAGGCGGTTGGTCTTAAGCCAAAAATTGTCATGTAACAAAATTGATATAATAAATTTTTCTACGAGAATATCTAAATTCATTTCTTTCGTATCCCTCATAGTTTTTAAGAAATTCACCTGTCAAGGATGTTATTCTTTCCGTTGTCTTTTTTAAGTTTATTTTCGGAAGTTTCAGGTGCACTTCTACATTTCCTGCCATTTTTTTCAAAAGAGTATGATCTTAAACGGGTTGATATCTATAAAATTATCGAAGATAAAAACAAATAAACTTTAGCGTAGCATGCAACCCTAAAAATGTAGTTTTTCCTAACCAAAAAAAACAACTCGGTAAATAATTGAATATTTGGCGAAATTGAATTATATGAAACTTATTAAATGATTGCTTGTTGAACAAAATAACAGTAAGAATGCTTTGGTGACAGCTTTTTTTTCCCTCTAGAATATATCTTTTCGTGTTAGCAAAAATTTAAAATTTTTAAATCATTTTTATTTTGAAATTTTCTGGAATATAATTTGATGAAATTAAATACAATAAAAAAATTAAAATTTTGTGAAAGAATGGTAGATAAATATTGCGTTTAAAATGAAGTGTTAAAGGAAGTTCATATATAATAATATATATTCAATATCTGTACCAAATTAGGTGATTATTGGTTGAAAATTTTGCATTTTAGAACTATTTAGGCCGCAAAATAGAAACAGAATCGGATGTAATAGACGAATCATGGTGCCGATCTGGACCAAAAACAATAGGATTCGTTCTTGTGTTGATCCAAATGAGTGTACTACCAAATTTCAAGATTATCGGATACAAATTGCCACCTTTACCAAATTCAAAAGAAACGTGTGTACGTATAATTATTTGTACATATGTATGAATTTCAGATAATAGTGCTAAACTTTTCCTGTGGTCATGAGACGAAAAACGAACTTACCCTCACCTCTGTGTCTCAATACAAGATCAATTTTAATATGTAGATTTTCTTAGAAACCTACATAAAAATGAATGGAAAAGTGATCGTGAGAAATTTTGTCGTTTTCATTTTTGTAAATAATTCTTTTTACCCTCTGACTAACCGTTTTTAAGATATTCGTGAAAAATAAAAACAACAAACGCTTTTTGCAATGCCCTGGATCGTTACTGTTCATTTCTTATACGTATAAAGAGGACTTTGAGTATATTTATCTCCAAACAAATTCTCAAGGTAGGTACATTCTTGATTTCATAATCCGAAAACAATTTGGAACTAAAAACTCAAATTCATGTATAATACATAATTATACATATCAATATCAATACAATAAAAATAATAAATATAGGTAATCATAGACATATGCGTACAAGCCATTTTCTTGTTACCACTGTACAGCTCGCAATTTTTGTCTGCTAGTCATTAGATTTGGAACAAGGACCTGACCTATTGATTTCAGTGCGGATTGGTCGGACTGTATGTCTGGTACCACTATTTTCGTTTTTATTTTGACTATAAAATGCCTAATTTTGAACCAACAGCTACGAAATTTGTAAAAGAAACATTTATTATGATCTATTCCAACACGCTACCAATTTTAGTGCAGATCGGCCGGAAGGTATTCCCATAAAATCCATTTTTGTTCGATTTTGAAAGATGTAATGATTTTAAAATGTGTAATTTTATGTCAACAATTAAAAAATTTTGAAAATCTTTTTTTTTCTAACGGAGCTGATGTTGCCTCAGATTTTTTTTTTGATTTTTTTATCTCGGGTTTTAACAGCTATTTGACCCGGGGCTGGATTTAGGGAGGTGCAAAGGGTACAACTGTACCGGGCGACACATTTTTACCTTTTTTTTTTTTTTAAACTGCATATAAACAAATTATTTAGTTTAAATCTTCTATCAGCCAAATGAAAAGCAAAACTTTTTTTTGGTATGACAGGGAAAAAATATTTAATTAAACTTTTAAATTTTTAATGTAGTAAAAACTCCTGATGAAAATCCATAAAAAATTTTTTTGGGGATGGGGTGGGTTGCTAAAATTAGAAAAATGAGGGGGCGCAAAAATTTTATTGTACCAGGGTACTTGAGCTGTAAATCCGGCCCTGATTTTGCCAGTCTTCAACAGATTATTTTATATTAAAGTGTAAGGAAAGAAGTTGGTCGTTCTTTTCGCGAGTTCGAACGAATGTTTTTAGACGTGTTTTATGTTAATAATTTTTCATATTTGCATTTTCAGTTAAAACACCTCTCATTTTATGAAAATACAGTCGACATAAACATGAAGCAGAATTCTTCCATTTGGAAACCTTTCTGTAGTAACATGGACCTGGAAATTTCGAACCCCCTTACTCGATATGGGGTATCCGATAGATCGTTTATAATTCATAAGATGTTTTCCTGAATATGATGTTGTAACAGTTTGTCACCGTGCTCAGGGACCATATTAATGTATTGTAAGCCCGCATCGTTAGATGGTACATTTTATTTTGTAAGAACCCTCAATTGGGGATTTTCGTTCGAAAATAAAATTCTTCCCTTTCTAACAGAAATTGGACAAATGTGTCCCACGTTGCTCTATCTTAATTAGAGGAACAGTCCTGATTTTGTACATTATGTTAAGCCTAAAACAATTTCTTAAATAATTGACATCTGACCTCCAAATTGGCTGCAAATTTTCGTTCAAGGTCATTGGGCGACTGCTTCTTTCACCATGGCCCGAATTGCGCAATGACAAGGAAATGGCAAAACTTTTTTGTCAAAGTGACAAATTACTAACATTTTATTGGCAATTCCATTATTTTCAGCTAACAATTTGTCAAATTGACAAATCATTGACAAAAGTGAATATGCTAGTACAATTGTTTTTTACTGCCAGTTTTCAACTTTGTTTTTGGAAGTCCAACAAAAAAATTTTTGGCCCCTCAAAACAGACTTTAAAAAAATGAAATTTAAAATAAAAATATTATGCAGTCATAGAGGGTACATTCAAAGGCAACATACCCAAATTTAGTGATAATCATTACAGAACGAAGCAAAAAAAATAAAATATAGAAAAAAAGAAGAAAAAAACTAGGTACATTCTCTTATGTTTTTATATCCTATTTATACAGAGTGATGCACAACATCATGCACCATTTGAAAATCCCATTTGGTGTGTGATGTGCATCACCCTGTATATATTGCCCCTTGAGCAAAAAATTAGTAACAAAATTATTTTATTCTTAAAATATATATTCCAATAGATCTACTTTACCCATTAAAATTGATAATTTCATTTTTCATAGTCCCCATTTTATCCCATTTTTTTGGAGCAGAGGAGGGGAATAACTTGAAAGAATTTTTAAATTCAGATTTAGCACTCTAAATACATTAAGGGTAATGTATCATGTATACAAATTTAGGGATTTTTAAATTTTATAAACAAAAATGTATGTTTAAATACTTTAAGTATATGTATCATGTGTAAGAATTTGGGGATTTTTAAATGTTATAATCAAAACTTTATGCTTATAAGTGTATTAGAAATATTTTTACTTTTTTATAATTATCATTCAACTGTTATGTATTTCTGTATACTGTAAATTTTGTGAAATTTTGAATTTTAGTTAATTTCTAAAATACAGTTATTTTTATATTGTCAAATAATTGTAAATTTTTTGCTACTCCTTACAGATTTGTCATTTAAATGTCAAAAAATGGCTATTTGACATTATTGTCAATAATTTGCTAATGTTCTGTCAATTGACAAAAATTTGACGCAGATTTGTCAAATTGACAAACATTAGGTATAGCTTGCTTCTGATTGGTTGAAAAAACTGTCAATTTAATGCTAATTTTTTTGCCAAAGTCTCCTTTTTGACAAATGACAGTTTTTTTGTCAATTGACGCAAATCGGGGGTAGTATAGGTACGTATAACGCAATTATATTTTTAGTTTCCTGTAACTATATTTTACCTTTCATGTAAACGATGCGTGCTCGATGCGGCATTTCTATTAATTGTTCGGTTTTCAGCAACGCCAAATTATTTAGCTGGCATTCGCTCCGTATCGAGACGAACTTATTCTCACGAACGTGTCGCAACGTTTCTTCCGGCCGGAATAAATGCAAATCGTCCAAGTGTGGATCGTATCCTTTGATGGGACGATTGTATCCGATATCCGAGAACGAGCTGTACAGCACTTGGAATTGGGCCGTCATCATCGTGAACATGGAGAACAAATACGAATCGTAGCAACAAAATGCGAACAACATGTAAAAGTAAATTACGAATTCGTAAGCGTAGACGTAATAAAATACGGGTATTTGCGTCGAGTCGAAAGGATACCAGCTGTCGAGAATATTTTTCGGCTTATATGTGGTATGGCCGCGATGAATGAGCGTGTAGTAAACCAGTTCGGCCATCGGATAGACGTTCCACACACAACATGTGACGAGACAGGTAGCCACGTAAATCAGTATGAACCAGTCGCACGTGTGTGCAAAATCGAACAGTATGTCCGTTCGGTCGTTGAATTTGGATGCGTTCAAAAAGTCCGACCGAAACACGTCGAAAAGGGTTTGCAGTCGCCTTCTGTTGTGGGCGAAATTCACGAATTTTAAGGCCGCGATACTCCAGTTACCGATGTGCGTTACCGTATTCAGAATGTGTTCGTAGCCGGACTGGCTGACGAAAACGCCGACCAACTGGAGCGCCGTGTGTAAACCCGTGAATATGGTGATCGTAGCGTGAAAATGCAGCCACAATTTTTGACTTCGGTCCGATACGCGGTTGTACGGATTCACCATTTGAAACAAACCGAATATTTTAAAATACGTTAAATTCAGCTCGCAAAATTCTGCGTAACTGTGGAACAGCCATTTGGCTACGAGTAGAAAATAATTCATAGTGGAAATGTAAACCCGCAGAAATGTAGCAGCGAGTATATTTTGGTCAAAAATAAACGAAATAACGCCACAAAAATCAGCGGTGCAAATAAAACTCGAATGAGCTGTATTCTTGATAGGGAGAGAATATAAACTGTGTACGCTACCTCCATATAATTAAAGGGTTAATTGCGGTCTGTAATTAGGAAGCAATTTGGTTTTGTAACTGTCGTCACGTATTGCGAAAATTTCGAGGGGACGATTGGGTCATCGAACATGTCGTGATTGAATTGTAGGCCTACATGCATATGATAGGTATTTTTTGTTTCTTTCATTAAAGTAATAGAATGTAAGTCGGGTGCATATGCCTTTTCGACCTTTCCGTTGTATATTGTATAATTTGAAAACAGATTTCTAATTTCAGACCATTTTATTTCATTAAGTTGCGCTTTGGAGAACTTTGCTTACCTACATTTTGTGTTGATTTCATTCGAAATTCTCTCAAATTAACAAAACGAAATGCTAAGGTTCTGACTTTCCATTCGCTCTACCCTTTCTTTCAGCGAGAATGTGACGACCCGATCCCAAAGTACTTGCTTTTTATAATGAAACTGAATGAATAATGTCGAATGTTTTTTTTTTGGAAAATTAGTATGAATTTGTTCTAAAAATTATTCGCCAATATTCATAGAATAAGTAGGTAAATCTTGGGAATTGCGATGTCACTCTATTAATTTTAGTAAGACACATTTTCTAAAAGTTGAAGAAATGGAGGAGGTCCGAGTTCATTGGAACACGATTCACGATCAGATCTGAATATCGGAAAAAAATACGAATTTTATGATGATAATTCTCAACAAATTTATAACATTGGCTTTCTCCCAAAGTCCTGAAGGTAAACGGATGATCGAACTATAACAGTATAATGTTCCGAAAATTTATTCCTTCCGAGATTAGATTTTTGTTTCGGAGGCCTGTCGTCTCAGACGTTTCAAACTTTTCGAACAATTTATGGTTTAAAAATCCTCGTAAAATGGGAAACTAGGGCCGAATACAAAACATTTCCTTATTATTTTTTTCCCTTAAAAAATTCCTTAAGGAAGGTTTTTAAGGAAATTTTCTAAATTTGTTATTTTAAAAAATTACCTTAAATAATTTGAAGTTTTCCATTTCCTTTTTCTCGAAAAGTAAAGCAAAACCAGCTAAACTTCGAAGTCCTCTCATTTTTTAGAACCCTATAGATGCAAGTCAATACGCCATTTTGTATCCGCAGTTAATTCACATCTTTGACTATATACATACTGGACTGCTAATACTGATAAAAAGCTGTGTTCAAAACAAACAGGCGTATCCCTGTTCAAAATGTTAGTTCATTATCAAATTTATTAATACTTATTGTCTTTTCCTTTGACTAGGTCTCTTCTTACCACAATTATTGCTTTTAATTACGAATTAAATCGGTAATGTTGTGAAGTTCAAAAATTTCAGTTAAATCAATTTAAAATTTGATTTATTGATGCATAAAAATAATATTTTTTGTTGCTGTATGACGAATATTTTTATCTACTTGCGAAATATTCTTACAAATATGTCTAATTCTAATTTTTACATAGAAATTTGTAATTAATTCGGTTAAATGCGGATCAGGTAGCTCTATGTTTTTAAACAGCAAATCAGTAAACTAACATTTTGAACGGGGATACGGGTGTCTGACTCAACTTCACCAGTTCTTCATTAGACTCTGTGTTATTCTTATCTGTATTAGCAGTCTAGTATGTTTATAGTCAAAGATTCACATAACCTTTTCAGAATTTTAGCTTTAGCCCCGTTCATACGACACTGTTTTACCAGCGCTGGTAGACAATTTCTGCTGGTTGCTAGTAAGCAGCGCTGTGTGAACAGGCTGGTTTACTAGCCTGCTGGCATGCTGGTGAAGTTAAAATTTTTCAACTTTTCCTGCTGGTAAGCCAGCCTAGCCGATAAACAGCATCATCTGAAGTATAGGCTGGTAAAACAGCATGACTGATTAAAATTATTATCATTAAAATATATTTAAACTAATTTGAACAATAAAAAACTTCAATATTAAATGGATTATATTCAAATTCATCAAATTGGCATTGATTTCCCACTGATATAATAATTATATATTTATACTGATAAAACCTTTGAAACAGTTTCAGAGCTGTTTTACCAGTATCGTCTGTATGAACTAGCCAACTAGCACTACCAGCACCTTACTAGCACTGGCTACCAGCCACTTGCCAGCGCTGGTAAAACAGCGTCCTGTGAACGAGGCTTTTATCTTAAGAACCAATGATACAATTTCACAGAAATTTTTAAAGAAATTTTCACAGAAATTTTAGCCAACGTATGTT
This sequence comes from Ericerus pela, assembly GCA_011428145.1. Classification (NCBI taxonomy): domain Eukaryota; kingdom Metazoa; phylum Arthropoda; class Insecta; order Hemiptera; family Coccidae; genus Ericerus; species Ericerus pela. The sequence goes on along the minus strand of WOFM01000052.1, from coordinate 89,833 downwards.
AATGTTTCACTAAAATTTCAGCTTTCTACAAATAATGGTTCTCCTACAATCGCATTCTATAACTTTGATTGCATAGTTTGATCTCATAAAATTGTGTAATAATAAGAGGCTTGTTTCTTTCGGGGTTTGTTATTTTCACACCTAACAAACTCTAGGCATTCACTTTTGTTCACTTGTGATTCAAATTGTTGAATTAGTGATAATAAAGTTCACTTCTGTTGAGTAATAGAGATATGAGGATGAGAAAGTATTTTTTTTAAATTATAAAAGGTAAAGAACGTAACTTTTTTCTCTTCATCATTGGAAAATCTTAAATAATTAATATGTTCTGCTGTACCTGAGAAAGAACTTCTATTGCAGTATGAGAACAAATTAATCCCAAGTCAGTTACTAAACCTAATCAGTTCTTTTAATGAAAATTGGTGGTGTGTTCAGAATAATTGTGGATTTTCAGGTTAAGTAAGAAGTAATTTTGATGTTCAATTCTTTGCCATAATATTCCATCAAGCAGCAATTAAATTATTTAATTCTAGTTCATTTTATATTTTTTATTCTAAATGTAGTAATATGCTTCAAAAATTTCTATGAAAAATCAATCTTATCAATTATGAAGGTTTCACCTTAACACAATTATATTCCTAAGAACTGAACAAAATTGCCCACTGGTGTGAAAATAACAAATCCTGTTTCTTTCATTGAAATATATATATTTTGATGGTTTCTTTGGCCCTTCAGTTAAGGCTCTTTACTAGCTGGTATGTGCATGAGGGTGATAAAAGATAAACCGCCAATTGGTGTTATTTTATATATATATATAGTAGTAATAAACAACTTAAAATTCTCAAAAAAACAAATAACACAAGATGGCAGCTCATCTCTTATCACCTTCATGCACATACATGCTAATAAAGAGCCTTACTTCAGTCTATTGGCCAAACATAGATTTCAAGTAAAACAATGAAAAAGTTCTATAAAATTAATATAAAAATTTGAAACCATAAAATTTCTTAAAATTTAACATGAATATCAAAGTCTACTGAATATACAAGTCATTTCCCTCCTTGTCTTATCTCTAAAATTTCTGTACCATGTCAATTATTTACATATTTTGCAACCATATCGCCTTATAAGATTGGTATTCCCAGAATTACTATTTAATTCCATTGTGATCAAATTATCAAGAACTATTGTGAAAGAACCATTGCTTTAAGAAAGATGAAATTTTGCAAAGATATTTTCATTTGTTAGGTCGAGACTCTGAAAATTTCATCAAAATAGTAAATTTGGTTGTGAAGATATCACCAAAAGTGTCAGATTAAATGATTCAAATTATATGAACTCAATCAATTCTCAAGAACCCAATGTAAAATTGAGCTGAAATTTTGATGAATTATTTTGATTTTTTAGCTTGAGAATCTGTGAGAATCTGGATGAAACTGTAAGTTGGGATTGGGCAATATAGAATACATCAAAATGATTTATCAAAATTTCAGCTCAATCCTGCATTTTGTTTGACATAATTTTGATAATAGCTCTGTTTGAAAGGATTACACAAACTTAAACCAACTTACCTACTCTGGGAGGGCAATTCCACAAATGTAATATTTGTGGAATATCCCTACCAGTGTAGGTTGGTGTAAGTTAGTGTAACCCAATCAAACAGAGCTAATATCTTCATAATCAAACGTAAGATTTTGATAAATTTTCGCAGAATTTTGAGCTGAAATATGGCAATGTCTCTGCCAAATTTCAATTTTATAAAAGCAACAGTTCTCTAGTAATTGTTTTCAAAATTACAATTACAATTTAATTAATATAGAATTAAAGGTGTTGAGGAGAAATGAGATCTTTTCAAATCAACACAGTGAAAAACAAAATGTTGACCAAAAATATTTATTCACGACATCGTAACAACTGACAAATGGAGAATAACCCCCATTGATCAGAGATGGAAAAAGGTTTGAGACAGCAAACAGTGTCGCCACATATGAAAAGCAAAAATATGTTACATTTATATCATTTACAGTTTAGGTATTAGTTTATACCAAAATATATATGTAAGGGAGTGTAGGAATCATATCCCAACAAAAGGGAGCTGCATTTGTAATTTATGGAACTAAGTTTGTTGGACTTCCTTTTTCAGGGAGTGAAATCAATGAACATATGAATTGTACTAGAGGCATAATTTGCTTGTTTTCAATGATGCCAGCTACCCCTATTTCATTAAACCAATATGTTCCAATTAAAATACATAGGAAATATCCGTTTATACCAAAACCTTTGGCCATAATTCTCTTATCTAATGAGATAGCTACTTTTTTCGTAATAAATGAAATTTTATAGATTATTCAGAATCGTTTGTTTCAAACTGTTAAATAAAACCAAGTGCTTTGCACGGCAGATTGCATTTATTAAAAACAGGTAGAAATGGGGCATACAACAAACTGTCAAGTAAACATACACCATAGAAAATATAAACAATTTCTCAATACATTAGGTATCTAATCAGTCATTTTATCACAGATGGTGAAACCAGTGTTGCCCAAACACAAATGCAAATGATATTACATCATTGTAACCATATAACTATGGAGGATGGACCAAAAGGACTAGGTGGAGTGAGTTGGTATATCTCAACAAATTTTAGAGGAGGTTCCAAAAAATAAAATTAGTACAAAAACAAGAAGTTTGCCTTTAGAAGTTGAGAAAATTGAAAAAGAAGATTAAATTGTTCATTAAATTGGCTTAATTTAATGCTATCAGTAAATTCAACCCTGAAGAGAACTGTGGGGACTCAACTTGTATGAGGTAAAGGGGCTCAAACCCCTCAATGATAGTTGTGGCCGCAAGACTGGCAAATATTTTTCTCCATGATGTAAAACCACACACATAAATTATGTTTGATTGTAATTACCTGCATATGCATGCAAGTAATGTACAAGTACCAAACCATGACTAATCTCAGCAATAATGATGATGTCACAATTCCATACACAAACTGGTCCCCCATTTATTATCACTTCAAGAATTGATGCACCGATCTTTTCACACAAAAATACGTAATTACTACGTATGTGTGTCTGCGCATGTAAATAAGCCGATATATAAACTGTCTGAACTAGCTCTTAAATTGTCAGTGTTCTGCCAGGTTTTGGCTTACCTTTAAGCGTTACATGTGAAGTGGCAGAACATGCAATATCTGTTGATTACCTTCTGGTGAGAATATCTTTTCACAACAAGGTATTCCACAAGAACTAATTATTGTTGTTTTACACTCCACCGACTTTTTTCTTTTGATCACCCGAGAATGCTGAAACTCATTTCCCACTCAGACTTTAATCTCTTAATGGAGGGAGGCTTATCTTCCTCAAACTTGTAAATTGTACTTTTGTTTATTGTATTACAGTATCTCTATCTAACTTGTTTCTTGCCTTGGAAGTTATACCTCACTTTAATTATAACTACTCATTTTTATAAATTCACTGTTTCTGAATCTTATCATCAGTTGTTTTTAGGGTTAAGTTTACTGGTAACATTAAATTAGGCAAATTTGATGCACAATTTCCTCTTTGTTTTCAATTTTCTTGGCTTCTAAGAGCTTAAAATTCTTGTTTTTGGGCTCATTTTATTTTTTAAACTTCTTCTAAAATTTCATTAATTAAGAAAAAGAAGCTATGTCATTAAATAAGAGAATTATGACTAAAAATTTGGGTAAAAATGCATATTTTCCATGTATTTTAAATGGGGTGTATAGGTTTAATGGAGTGGGGTAGTTGGCCTTACTCAATATTGCATAAAATGTAGTGTACTGTGCCTTTAGTGTAATTCATAACGAGTGTCTTGCAAAAGGAAGTTTTTTCAGCAGGTTACATAATTTTATGTTGTCATGTTTGAGGTTCAATTGAAATAGGAGTGTCAAAGATTTGACTATTATTTTGTTGAATACATTAAATTATAGTGGTATTTGTTATATTTGCTTGTGGCCTCGTGAATAAGGACGTGTGCTAAGGGTTGTGGGTTGAAACCTTATGTATTCTTTTGAATTTTTTTATTTTATTTATTTTCATTTTTTATATCACTTTTCAGTGCTTACTTGAAAATAATTTTTTTTTTTTAAAGAAATGGTTGTACTTTGCATGCACCAGCTTCACCACATAACCAAAAAGTGATAGAAAAAAACAAAAATAAATAAAATAAAAAAATTGAAAAGAATACCTAGGATTTGAACCATCAACCTGCAGCATATAATCAAGTGATCTTATTCTCTGTGCCACAAACCAATTTGAAAATCTCAGTTATAATTTTGTATGTTCAACCAAACAATAGACAAACTTTAAACATGACAGTAAACTTGTTGGAAAAACCAGTGAACTCAATATAATATACTGAAATGCTTGCTGCAGCGATACAACAAAACGGTGCATTAGAAAGAGACAGCAATAAGAAGGTGGCAAAAAAATGTTTTTGTTCTCTCTCTTACTCATGTCTGTTAATGGTAGTATAGAAATGGAACAGGAGCGGATATTTTTATTTGTTATTTTTTTGTCTGATGGAGTGGAAAAATTGAAAAATGGGAGAAGTATTTTTTATAGGAAATTTAATGGAGAATAAAATGGCATAATAAATTATTTTCCTGTTAGAAACACTGAAAGTCAAGAAAATTGCAGATAAATGTGACCTATTATAAGAATGAAGTAGTCCAGTTAGAACTGATATTTTGAATTTTTACTTTCGTGTTAATTGATTTTGAACAATTTTCATATAATACCTATCTATTAGAGTGGGTGTGCAATGAAGGATAAACTCGAGTAAACTTTAAACTTGAGAGTATATAGGAGTTGACCATTGAAAATTGACCAGTTATTCTCATATTAAAGTTGAATGACCACTCAAAAGAGTATCCTTATAAGAATAATTATTTTTCTACCAAACTGGAACAACTGACAGTTTTCTTCCAATGAACCAAAAGTACGAAATTTCCTGAAGAAATCCCTGATATTATACTGTACCCACTTATTACATAATATAGGTATGTTATAAATTATAACAATAACGTTTTTCTTAAGGTTAATTTCAATACATAACTTGCAATTTTGTGTGTGAGGAAGAAATACCATGAGGAATGGTTTTCACAATATAGAGTGAGTGACATTGAATTTTAATTTTTTTATTCTCTTCTTCTAAGTTTTCGCTTCGTCAAATATTTCCGAGTTACAGTTATTTTATTACGTTTTATTTTAAACAGTTAGGAACAGATTTCTAGACTGGATTATCTTCTCCATACAATTTTATACGTAGGTACTATACTTAAGCTATAATTATATCGTTCAAAAAACGCAACGGGTACATTGAAATTTCTGGTGGATTTGAAGTACCTAAGAAACTGTAAAATTCATGACCCTCTTCTTTTTTGCAGCATATCGCGATGATTCGCAATCCTATAAAGTATGAAGAAGATGGGTTGATCGCTAACTTTTTTTTTAGCCTATCAACAGATTGATGTGGCTTAATATTTTCAGTTTTATATTCAACCTGTGTAAAATGGAACAGCAAAAATATAATGATCTCAAGTTCCCATTTATGTAGAATAACTAGTTGTATGTTTCAGCTTCGTTTGTCCCATGTCTCAGATAGCCAACCACATTGCTTCGATATCTTATATAGCGACTCGGAGATGAAGACAAACAGTAACAGGAAATTATGCTATACAATTTTAGGAGACTATATAAAAAAAAATTATTTTAACACTCTTTTTTAGGTAAAAAATTGTCCAAAAATTTATTGAACCTACAATTTGACTGTAGATTTGAACGCACCTTTGAAAATAAAATAAAATAAAAAACACATCAATAGGGTTAAAGTAATTTTTATTTTATTAACTACCTATGGATTTACTTCTTTAAGTAGGTACCTACTTAGACTGTAAAATAAAATATTACTATGCAAGATTTAAGTTTTATATTACCCATTTTCTCATTTAAAATTAAAACATAGACCAACTAATTAGTTCTAGCCTAATGGTCTTAAATATCAGTAATAAAATTAATTCATGATTAGCAATAATTACAAATCAGTGTTCTTGGTAAAAATTCTTGAAGAAATTCGGAGAAATACTAAAAAAGAAGTAATTTTATGAAGAGCTGATATGCCATTATCTCTGACTCTTTCTAACACACCATTTTGCTACGATAGTACGTGTTGTTATGAGCTGTGAGCATTCCAGTATATTATATTGAGTTCACTGGGAAAAACTTCCTTCTGCAAGTTGCTGTTAATTCATACATTCTTGTTGAGTGAAATGTCTTGTATTTTTGATAAAGACTTTGATAATTGATAAATATCAATGAATTCACCAATGAGCTGATGGATACAAAATGGCATATTGCCGGACTTGTATGTGTTGGGCTTTAGTTTATAATCAGCGTTTCTTTTCTCTGGAGTGATCAGTTTGTCACAGTAGTAATTTTTCTTCTCTTGTTCTTTTCAAAATATATTTAATGGCTACACTGAGATTGTCGCAATCGGGATGTGATATATTCACACAGTTTGAACAACATCGATACTTGAGTATGCTCCTATTTGATTCTTTTGTTTGATTCTTTGTTTGACTCTTCAATCTTTCTTAAAAGGATGATCATTCTTATCGGTTGTCATTCCAATTTTATTTCAATGATGAGTTTCAGTGATCATGTTTAAAAATGAATTCTGTTTCTCTGGAACAGTGTTTTTCTTCAAAATCATTCAAACGAAATGAGAATGAAATAAGTGGCATTTTATTGGATGATTTTAAACATTTTGAAGGTATTATACATCAATCTGGGCTTTTGTTTTCTATTAGAAGTTCTGCCCAATTAAAAAGTAAGTTGAAAAAATATAAAATGATTTGACATATCGATGAAAGAGATGAAGTTAAGGATTTTGTAGCTGGAAGTATTTTATATAATATTTATTCACGATGAAAACTAAAACAGAGGAACAATAATCACTTCTCCCAATCTCAAATATTGATAAATGGGCGAAGTAAATATTTTGATCGAGCCATTCTCTGTTAGTAAATGATTGACGAATGAATCGTTTACCATTGTTTTTCAACCTGTGTGAATATATCACATCCCGTCGCAATCCTTTGACTATACAGAATTAACATGGACTGCTATTTGTGACAAGAATGACGTTAGAAGATGTAAGATGAAGTTAGTCGGGTTGGGTATGATAAGGATTTGTAAAACAGTAAAATATTGCTGAAATTTGAGGTTGAACTTGTTAGATGTTAGTAGTTGGTACTACTGCAATCAAGAGTCCCACAGTCAAGTTCTCGTCGTTTTTATCTGTGTCTTTCTATCACTCTCTGTTTTCTGGTCATGAGGTGACGCTCACTCACTTTGTATTCAATATGGCGATAGGAACTTAATTATGTTTAATTATCTTTTTAATAAATTAAGTTACTTTCTCACGTTTTTCAAGTTTATTTTATGATTTAATCAAGTGAAACTGTATTTAATCTGAACTCAATTGTTTGTAATTGGTGTCGGAATTAAATATAGCAGAGTTCAAGTGTGTTCGCGCCTTTGTTATCGTCAAGAATTACGTTCGTATTTTTTTTTTTACGAAAAATTTCAAGTCCGTAAGTCAAAATCGTTTAATTTTTCAAGTTCGTTGTTCAAGAAATTTGCGGGTTGTGTTCGTCGGTTTTCTTCTTTTATGGCTCCGAAAACACGCAAAGGCCGTATTTTTTGGCCTAAAGAATATAATATATTACTAATGTTGTTTGAACATGTGATTTTTTCTTTTCTCGAACATTATATTTTCATGTACTATATTACAAAAAACGAGATTATTATATTCAGCGATCTGTGACGACATATTGTTAACTTCTAATATTTATATTCTTCCCCTTTTGAAATAAATGATTTTCCCATATAATTATTATGAATTTGATAAATTTTATTGTGAGAGATTTGATGTTAATATTTTATCGACTAAATTTCTAAATTTTTGTTTGTCGAGACTTTTTGTTAGCATGTCTGCTAATTGTGAATTCGTACCAACAGTTTTGAATTCGATTTCTTTATCCTCCACCGATTGTGTAATGGCATAACATTTTATCATTAAAGCTCTTGCTCATTTTTGATCTCCTCCCGACATCATTCTGAGTGCTGATATATTGCCTTCAAATATTCTTACTGGGTCATTTTCTTCAAATATTTCTTTTTGTAAAAGGAATGTAACTTGTATATCGTCCAAAGAATCAAATACTGCAATTATTTCAGCAGCAGTTGAGCTTGCAGCTACGATTGTTTGTCTTCTTACGTTCCAATTAATTAAGTCCCCATTTAAATATATTAAGAATTCTGATATAGATTTCCCTAAATTTAAATTCGATATTTTAATTTCATGATCTTTTACATCTGGGGCATAAGATGCATCAACGAAAGAGTGTATGCCTTTACTATCCGATGTGAATTTAATTGAGAATTCTTTTGTCGTGTTTATATATTTGAATATTCGTCTCACATGATTTTTTAATTTTGAGTTTGATTTTGTTTGGAACCTCGAGAAAAAATTTACTGCAATTGAAATATCGGGTCTTGTTATTCTAGCCAGATATAACAGGGCTCCAATCATTGAACAATATTCTGTATCATCTGTGCAATTTTCATCTTCTTCAATTTTCAAAGATGTTTCTATTGGGGTACTTATGAAATTTGATTCATTTTGATTATATTTTTTTAATATTTTTTCTATATATCGTGATTGTATTAAAGTTATTGTATTTTCTTTTCTATTTCTAATGATCTCAAATCCTAAATAAAATCTTGGGTTATCAATTATTTTCATGGTAAATCTTTTTTGAAAAGAATCATTTACATTTTTTATCCATTCGGGGGTATTTGACGCTATTAATATGTCGTCAAAATATGTGATCATAAAAATTATTTTTTCATTTGATTTTTTAAAGTATAAACATTTGTCCGTTTTGGATATTTCAAAATTCATTTTTAAAATATATTCATTTATTAAATTATACCATGATTTAGAAGATGTTTTTAGGCCATAAATAGATTTTTTAAGTCTTAATAATTTATTACTTTCCATTAATAAACCTTCCGGGGGCTTTAAGTATATAGGGACTATTGTAGGGGAATTTAGATACGCTGTTTTTACACCATATTGAACTATTTCTAGATCATATTTATTGACTATCGATAGGAACCATCTTACTAACCAAATTGGAATAACAGGGGCGAATACTTGTCCTAACTCATATTTGGTTCTATCTTTGAAGCCCCTTCTATCTTTGAAACCCCTAGCAACTAATCTTGCTTTTGGTTGGTGGTATCCTTCATCGTTTGGTTTTGTTACAAAAACCCATCTTGTATCTATTGTTTTTAAAGATTTGTCGTAATCTACTTCTTCCCACACGTCCATTTCCCCTAGTGAAATAAATTCATCCTCAATAGCTTTCATCCATTCTTTTCTAAATGGGTTATTTTTGACATCTTTATAGCATGTTGGTATACAATCTTCAATCCACCTATTATCTATAGTTTTTGTGATATTGAAAGTGTTTATATTGAATTGACTAAATTTTTTACGTAATTTGCTGGTTTGAGTACCAGTTCTTGTTCACAATTTTTTTAAATTTGATATATTTTTATTTTCGTCAAACTTAGCATAACAAGATATGTTGAATTTATTTGAAAAGGGGTCTCTAATGCAATATTCCGTAGTGGTATATCCCATGAGTATTCCCTTTTCTCCCATTGGTGCAAATTTTGGGTCTATTCTTTGTTCATTTTTATTTTTAGATTTAGTTGCACTCTGCTGTCGAACTTCCAGTGGAATATGCCTATAAACTAATGATCCAAAAATTTTTAGATTATCCAGATTAGGTTTTTTGCCAAAAAAAATTTCATATGGAGTTTTGTACTCTGAATTCACTCTTGTTGGTGATCTATTTATTAAATATGCAGCTGTAGCTATTGCATGTGCTCAATATTTAATATCTAGATAACCATCAATTAGTAAACTTCTTACTCTTTTCATCAAAGTTTGATTTTGACATTCAGCAATTCCATTTAATTCTGGCGAGTAAGGAACTACATTTTCTATTTGTACTCCATTTTCTTCACAAAATTTAACTAATTTTTGATCCGTATATTCCTTGGCATTATCGCATCTTATTTGACTTATTGGTGTTTCGGGGAATTTGTTTTTCATTGAGTGAAAAATGTTAAATTCTGTAAATACTTGACTTTTATTCGATATTGGTATCACGAAGGTGTATTTGCTATAGTTGTCAATGAATGTTAATATATATTTTTGATTGGCTATTGTGGGTGTGAATGGTCCCATGATATCAGAGGATATAATTTCTAGTCTCCTTTGGGGTTTATTTCTAACATTATTATGACCTAGACGTTGGCTATTGGCTATTTTACAGATTTCACAATTGATGAAATCATCATCTTTAAAATTAATTGTTTTTGGAATTCCAACGGTAACTTTATGTAAATATCTCATATATTTTCCATTTAAATGACCTAATCGTCTATGCCAAATCATTTTTTTATGATTATTTGTATTATTTTGGATTATTTCTAACGAATTATCTGAAATATTATTATTATTATTATTTTTTCATTATTATTACTATTATCTTAATTATTATTATTTTCTGTTGTAATATTATTATTTTCATTATTCTCTGCTAAATTATTATTATTATTATTAATGGGTTCTTCTTACTCTTCTTCTATTTCTAATTTGACAGAAAAGGAATCCCATTCGTCGTCATTTTGATTTTGAGTGACGGGCATACATTTTTTTGGTATATTTATGTAATCATAATTTACCTGAAAGACACCATCAATTTTATAAGATGTAAATAAAATGTCTCCAGTTTCTATGAAATATGTTTGTATTTTTTCTTTTCCCTGGTCCATATGTAAAATTCCAGATTTTGTCACTTTAATTCCAGACATAATATCTAATGACAGATCTGGTACATAATGGACTTCTAATAATTCAATTGCTGTTTGAATTTTGTTTTCATTTTCTACTAATATTTTCATGTTTCCCATATGTGTAGCATATAAATACGTGTCTTTAAGTGCACACTGTAATTTTACTGTAATTTTAAATTTTGTTACATTAATTAATTTTTCTATATTTGATGTGAGATGGACTTCCGCCCCCCCATCAAGTAACATTTTTTTTTTAGTTGTATATAGTTTTCATTTTTTGTATTATCTTTAATTAATTTTTTTAAAAGCCAGTCTTCATTGTTGTTGTATTTTTTAACCATATATGATAATTTTATTGGTCTTTCTTCTTCTTTTTTATCTTTGTTTTTTGGTTTTTCTTTATATTGTTCTTTATTTTCAGGTTTATAATCAGGGCATTTATTTTTATAATGTCCCGTTTGGTTACATATGAAACATCTTTCCCCTTTATTATTTTTTCTAGGTGACTGATTATTATTTCTGTTACTATTTTGGTTTTTATTATAATTATTTTGATTATTTTGATTATTATTTTCATTTCTTGGATTATTATTTCTATAATTTTATTATTATTATTTCCATTATTGTTTCCATTTGTGTTGTTATTTCGTCTATAATTATTATTTCTATTCCATCTATTGTCTTTATTATTATTTTAAAATTTATTCCCATTATTATCAAATTTTTTGTTAGACGATTGGTATTGTAATTTAATTTGTTTATCTCTCATTTTTTGAACACCGTCTTCTTTTAATATTTGTTTTGAATACTTCTAAATTTTTTGTATTTTCAGGGAGATTATCAAATTGCATTTTTGCAATGGTTTGCTCGTATCCTAATGCCAATTGAAGGTTTTCCAATTCCTCTTCTTCAGATACTTCCTTCCCTGCATCACGAACTTCTTGTACTAATATGTCCCATTTATTTAAAAAACCTCTTATATTACCACCAGGTGTAAAGCGAAAAGCTGTCCATTTTGATTTTGCCATATTTGCAACTATTTTGGTTTTAGAACCATAAGTTATATCTAATTTTTCAAAAATTTGATCTTCTGTTTTACACTCTCTAATTTGTTTTGATACATTGTATGTCATTCGTTCCATGATAAATGCTTTTGCACATTCTTGTTTTTTAAAGTATGCTTTAGCAGAATTTGAAGATGGTCTGTATTGTAAATTATCCATATTTTCAATATAAATTTTTAGTTCAGGGTGTGGTTCAAAAACATCCCAATATCCTGAACCCCTTATTAAGGCTATGATCATACGTTTCCAGTCCAAGTAATATTGACCATCAAATATTTTTCCACTTGAACCTTGTATCAGACGTATGGTTTCATCAGCTGGCATGACATAATGTACTTGAGGGTGTGTACTCCCAGAGCCTGATCCTCCTTGAAGGGATGGTGTAGTGGTTCTTTCACTTGCTGTATTCATGCTTTCTGGAGTACTTGGTAATGTACTTAGTTCCAACAACTCAATTTTAAAAAGAAATAAATAAAATTATTTTCAAAAAAAAATTAATTGCAAAAAAAAATTTATTTTATTTTTGGAAAAAAAAAATTTGATTTTTGGAAAAAAAAAAATTTTATTTTTATTTAAATTATTAATTTTTCGTAATATTATTCGTTGGAATGTTTGTGTTTTAAAATATGAAAAAGGAAAAAAAAGAAAAAATATATTCCAATTGAGAATATATTTCAGAAATGTGAGAAGATGAGGAAATATCAACGGATCGAGACGACTAAAAACATATAAGACGAACCTAAACTACACACGACATCGAACAGAGACTAGACGCACACATTACGAACACATAAATAAAAACACAATATTCACTTAATTACGAACTTTTATTTCCACATTAAGTATGGTGGAGATGTTAACAAAACGAGTATTAAAAAGCGACTAGAGGCGTATGATTAGACAATATCACAGTTAGGTACAAAACACTAAAAATCACAGATTACAAAAATATATCGACAGTGTTGCCACCACAAATGATACGTGAGAATATAGTCATGAGTATAATTTAATTTGCTATAATTCTCACACGCCTCCTCAAATTACAATTATACGATTACGATAAAAATGGTAAAAACAAATTATTAAATTGATAAGGTCATTAAAAACACAAATGACAAAAGTCAACAATAATACAAAAAGTTACGACAACAAATACTACACAGATGGTAAACATATACAATAAGTTACAATAAATTTAACATTTTACAAAATACATCGTAAAAACATCAGCCAACTGTCGCGAAGTTGACACGTATGAATACTTAAAGTCTAAATTTACGTGATTGCATACAAAACGGTACTTTACTGTCCACATGTTTTGATCTGCGAGTGTTCCATTTTCCAGAGTGCAAGATAGCCAGACAACTCTGATTGTCTTCGTAAATTACAGCTCTGTCATCAACTTGAATGCAAAAATCACCTAATAGATACTTCAACCAAATTGATTCAGTGGTAGCATCGCATATGGCGATCAACTCACTTTCAGTGCTAGACAGAGCTACTGTTGGCTGTTTCTTACTGGACCAGGACACCAGCAACCCATAAACAAAGACACAGTAACCCGAGATAGACCGTCTTGTGTTAACACAGTTACCCCAATCGGCATCCGAATATGTTTCGATTATATTGCCGTTATTATTATGTTCATATGAATATATCAGTTTTTTGTCTTTTGTAGTCACTAAATATTTGAGAACTCTCAATAAATATTTGAAATGTTCATCTGTGGCATAACTGGAGAACTGGCTGAAGTACGATATTGCGAAGCAAATATCAGGATGTGATCCTAGCATTAAGTACATCAAACATCCCACGAGCTGTTGATAGTTATTATTCAGCACACTATCACACGCATTGAGGTCCCTATCCAATTGGAGTTTGGGGTCAATGGGTGTGTAGGTGGGTGCGCATTTATCAACACCGAACCACCTAGCAACAGACTCGATGAGATTCTTCTGCTCGATCTCCAGTACGCCCTCTTCGCGACTATAATTAATATTTAAACCTAGATATTTATTAACTTTTCCAAGATCCTTACATTTAAATCTCCTATTAATTTTATTTTTGAAAAATATGATTTGTTCTTTATTGTTGAAGCTAATGAGAACATCATCAACGTAAGTGAGTAGATAAACTATTGTTCCATCATGTTTATTTTTGAACACATACAAACAGTCATCAGCCATGCTTTGTACAAAGCCAAGTGACAACAGGAACTCATTAAATAGTTTGTTCCACACTTTTGGCGACTGTTTAAGACCATATATAGACCTATTTAATTTTAGTACATTAGTACGTTTATCAACCTGCGTTTCTATACCTTCAGGTATATCGAAGTACACCTCCTCAGAGAGAACACCGTTCAAAAACGCGCTACAGATATCTATTTGTTCTATATAAAATTTTAATTTATTACTAACAGCCAAGAGGGTCCTCACAGTCGAAAGTTTCGCCACTGGCGCATATACTTCATTAAAATTGAAGCCTTTCTTCTGCTGGCAGCCTCTGGCAACTAACCTAGCCTTATATAAGACATTATTTTCATTATCATATTTTTTGTTGAAGATCCAACGACACGTGATGTTAGGGGCGTCCTTTGGACGTTTGGTCACCTTCCAAGTCTGATTGGAACTCAGGGCACTTATTTCAGATGAAATAGCCTCTTTCCACATCAGACTATCAGGTGCTGCACTCGCCTCCTCAAACGTCAAAGGAATGCCATCCTCAGCCAGGTATATATTTCCTGCTGCTTGATCACGTGTAGTCGCCTCCTGTGGAAGACAATCCAAATTTAAATCACCATCAACTTCAATATTTTCCAAGTTGGATTCAGTGACTTCTTTAAACAATTCATCATTTTTTGTATATTTATTATATTCAGAGTTACTAATTGCACTTTCGAAGAACTCAACATCACGTGACAGAAGTATCTCCTTAGTACTTATGTCCAACAACTTATAACCACATGGTGAATAACCTACCATTATTAACTTTTCACTTTTACTCTTAAACTTGTCAGTCATGTTTGAATGATAACATATACGCATCGCATCCAAACGTTTTTAATTTTTTGTAGTCATATTTTTCACCAAACCATCTTTCAAAAGGAACAAAATCTTTATTTGTAGAGCATCTGTTCATGATATAGGCAGAGCACAATATGGCTTCCGACCAAAATATCTTCCCAAGACCACTCTCAAACAACAGTGTCCTTGCCCTCTCACACAGTGTCCTGTTCATCCTCTCAGCCTTTCCATTCTTCTGAGGACTACCGCCGACAGTAGGTTCAACCACAATTCCTTTCTCCGTACAATATGACTGGAAGGTAGTATTCAAGTACTCTGTGCCGCGATCACAACGGAGTCTCTTTACATTATAACCAAACTTATTTGAAACCATCTCGTGATATTCTTTAAATTTTGCAAAAGCTTCCGTCTTGTTCGCCAGCAGGTAAACACAACAAAAATTGGAATAATCGTCGATAAAAGTCATAAAATATTTAGCTCCTTTATATGCAGGAGGGTTAATAGGTCCACAGAGATCAGTATGAACCAACTCCAACGGCTTACTTGTTTTTCGTTCATGCCTTGGAAATGGTTTTCGACTCTGTTTCCCCATAACACAGGGCTCACACAGCAATCTGCGATTGGAGTCAACATTTGGTATCAAACCCCTGCTTGACAACAACCTAACATCGTTCACATTCAGATGAGCAAGTCGTCTATGCCACACGAACAGTGGGCTCGATTCATCTCCCAACATCAGATTACACGATTGACTTGACATTTTAACAAAGTCAATTGTGTACAAATCTGAGTCTACGCTAACACCAGTGGTAATGATTTTTCCACTGCATCGTTGGATGATATCAACAGACTCTTCCCGAAACAAAGTGTCAAATCCCAACCTGCTCATACGTTTAACCGAAAGCAGATTCTGCGGCAGCTCCCGAGCATACCTTACATTTTTCAGTTCGATTACAATTCCATTCAATAGTTTCAATTTTACAGTACCCACCGACGTGATAGACAGAGAGACACCCTTCTTCGCAACACAGATACTATGGGGTCTGATCAAATCTATATAATCACTGAACAAGTTTATATCATTAATTATGTGAATTGTGCATCCACTGTCAACTATAAACGTGGTTCGAGGTATTAAATTTACGTTTTCTTTTGCATTGCAAGAGTCATTAATTTTATTATTATCGTCATTATTTAATGTGAAGCTGTAACCCACTTCAGAGCAAACGTCATTAGCATTAAAATTTCCATTGCACATCTGTGCCGAGCTCCTATTACTATTACTGTTATTGGAACTTTGGTCATTAACTCGATTTCCACTGTTATTATTATTATTATTACAATTTTCATTATTATTACGATTTTTGACATAACAATTTCGGGCTATGTGCCCTATTTTGTTACAATAGTGACATTTCACGTTAGAATGTCCACTGTCAGTACCATTATTACGACCACGTCCATTAAAATTATTATTATTATTATTATGTGAGCTCGAATTTTGATTATTATTATTAAAATTATTATAATTATTATTTCCGCCTCGACTGAATCCACGACTATTATTATTATTTCGAGATCTACCACGATTAAAACGATTTCCATTATTATTATTATAAGAATTTCGTCCGACATTGTTGTGATTACCAAAATAAATGTTCTCCTCACCAGTGACAACCACTGATGAAGGTTTCTGTGATGCAGTGTTCAGAGTGTTACCTCAAACTGTCGATTTGCTATCAGAAGATAGCTCACGCTGGAAGTTATTCAATTTCATGAAAACTCCATCCCAGGTGACGACTTCTGCATCTTCTATCACAACCTTAATTGGACGAAATTCCGCAGGTAATGACCTCAGCAGTACCAAAATAAATTGTTTCGTGGTCGTTAAATCTCCTAATTCTGTTAAACGTCTACATCGAGAATGAAAATCCAACAAATATTTATGCAGATCAATACCAGACACATACCGTTTTGCGTACAAATCACCTCGTAAATCCATTAGCGTCTGGTCATTGCCGTTGTCTATGAGGTTCGTCAAGACATGGAACATTTCCTTCGCTGTCGTGTACGTTTAAATCATCTCCAGGTACTCATCAGTCACGTTGTTTGCTATCAGGAACATCGCCTTCGCGTTCTCCTTGGACCAAGCATCTCCCCTGTTACGAACAGTCGCAAAGAATCAATTATAATATTAGTTAATGACTCCTTTGCCAACAGCAGCTTCATCCTGAACTTCCACGTACGGCCATTCTGCCCATTGAACGGCTCAATCATATTCTTCTTTCACGCTTCCATCTCGTTGACAGGTACAGACGATCAGTTACACCGCAAACACAGCAATTTCAGCAACTTCCAGATACGTCGACCAACAATTGTAAAGAAAATTAACTTTTAATGAAAAGTCTTATAGTTCCCTTAACTTTTGGATACTATAGCAAAAAAATTAAAATGAAAGATTAAGTATCACTCTGTACTAACTGTTCATGAATCGCAGCTCTGCCTACCATGAAGTGAGGTTGAAATCCAAGGAAAGAAACAAGTTAGTTAGAGATACTATAATGCAATGACTTAAAGTACAATTTACAAGTTTGAGGAAGATGAACGATCTCCCTCCATTACGAGATTAAAGTTTGAGTGGGAAATGAGTTTCAGCGTTCTCGGGTGAACGAATGAAAAAAGTCGTGTTTGTTCGCACAACCTGAATAGTGTTAGTTTACGTTATCGAAAGTAGTTGCGCTAAGTGTTCGGAAGCGAGTGCAGGTGGAGTGTAGAACAACACGCTGAAACTCATTTCCCACTCAAACTTTAATCTCGTAATGGAGTGAGATCGTTCATCTTCCTCAAACTTGTAAATTGTACTTTAAGTCATTGCATTATAGTATCTCTAACTAACTTGTTTCTTTCCTTGGATTTCAACCTTACTTCAGTATTCAATATGGCGATAAGAACTTAATTATGTTTAATTATCTTTTCAATAAATTAAGTTACTTTCTCACATTTTTCAAGTTTATTTTATGATTTAATCAAGTGAAACTATATTTAATCTGAACTCAGTTGTTCGTAATTGGTGTCGGAATTAAATATAAAGGAACTGAATTAATGATATTTTTAAATATTTATTAATGAGAAAGTATTAAGTATTGAGGTGAGGTTTGATCACTTTACACAGAAAAGATAAGTACGGACTTCCATCTTGAAAATGTTTATTAACGACGTTAGTACAACGACTGACAAACGGAGAACATTCTCCGTCGAGCAGTGGCGGAAAGAATATTATATTGGCGATCAGTGTCGCCACATGTAAAACGAATAAATGTAATAGTATGTTACATACAGTGTTAGTCAATGTGGTATTATGTGTTCGTGAGGTAGTGAGGGAATCGTATCCCAACACCCCCCTGCGATTCAAAACGGACGAACAAACATATAAGTAAAAAAAATTTGTTACACATTGTATGTATTATTAAAAAAAACATATAAACAATAAAAATATTAAAATAAGCTATAGCAGTCAAAATTATTACATATAGGTGTCATATAAAATTGCTATATATATATAAAAAATGGTAAAAAAAATTATGTCGTTGACTAGTATTATGATGTACAATTAAAATGTGTGTGGAAGTATGTGTCATGTGTTCTATCTTAAATATATCGTGTAATTATTAACATGAGGTATACATTTAACCCTCTGCTATTGTGTCACGTCTTATAATTATTGTGTGATTTTAAATTTAAAAAATATATAAATAAAAATGGCAGGTCGGAGAGATCAATATCTCCTCATTGTCAGCTGTAGAGAAATAATATTATTATATATGTATATGTCCTTATAATTAATCGTGTGGGGTTTTAATATAAATATGCTATTATGGGAATCAATTGTGTATATTAGGGAATGCTGATACCAATAAGAGAGGTAGAGCAGCGACGGGGAACCTATTGAACATTATGATGTGAAGAGTGAAACAACATATGGACTGCTTGGTTTACGATAGGCGCTAAAAGACCAACGCCCATCCGCAGTCCAAAACCAAATATCAAAAATTTTGAGGGTTATGTCAATTAAGACTATTGGCCGAAAAGTTGACTTGTCCGGAGTATTCTCGTAACGATATTTTGGAAGGTTTTCCAATCAAGTGCTTTAGTAAGTATATCAGCGACTTGATCAGGTGACCTAATATCATTAAAACTTATAAGTTTATTTTGGAAAGCTTCCAATACTGCGTAGCATTTGATTGCAAGAGACCTGGAGCATTTCTGATCTCCCCCAGATGCAATACGAGACGCAGATATATTGTCCTCGTATACTTGCACTGGGTCGGTTACAGAGAAAACACTCTCAGTGAGTCTCCAGATCACATATATGTCGTCTAGTGCATCATTCAATGCAATTAGTTTGGCTGCAGTCGACGAGATTGCAACCGAGTTCTGCCAATGAACGGCCCAATTTAACAAGTCTCCGTTAGCAAATATCATGAAGCCGGTTGTGGAGCACCCTTTCTTCAAGTTATTTATATCTATGGGTGAGTCGTCTAAGTAGGGTGCATACGACACATCCACAAAAGCTTTAATATGTGTTTGGTCAGAGTGGAATACCAGAGAAAAATCCCTTATGGTTTTAAGGTATCTAATGATACGACGAACATAATTTTTAACTTCACTATTGGAGGATGCCTGAAAACGTGACAAATAATTGACAGCGAAGGCAATATCCAGGCGGGTTAGTCTTGCCACATATAGCAGATTCCCAATCATAGCCCTATATTTGGTATCATCCAATCCATTTTTTGGCCTATTTATTTTTAATCCTGTCTCCATAGGTGTGGACGATGGGTTACATTCCGTCATTCCAAATTTCCGGAGAATTTTATCAATATATCTATTTTGTGTTAATATAATTTGTTTCCCAGAAATATCCCGACTTATCTCAAATCCCACAAAGAAAGTTGGATTATTTTCTATTTTTAGTGTGAAATTGTTATTAAAGGTATTTATTAAGTCTTGTGTCCACTCGTTGTGGTTACTAGCCAACAACATGTCATCCACGTAGACTATTAAAAATGCCATTGCACCACTATTATCTTGTTTTATATATAAGCATCTATCTATTTTTGATTGGGTGAATCCAGCTTGAATTATTGTTGAATTCAGTAAGTCGTACCAACTTTTGGAAGACGTTTTCAGTCCATATATAGACTTTATTAATCTTAGGCAATTATTTTCGCCTAGTTGGCATCCTTTAGGGTTTGATATATATATAGGATATTTTATTTGTGAGTTGAGGAACGCAGTTTTTATATCAAGCTGTGTTATATTTAAGTTATATTTATTTGTAATGGATAATATCCACCTTATCAGCCAATATTGGATCACCGGGGCATATGTTTCAGTTAGAGAATAGTGAGTGAGATCTTTAAACTCTCTTGCAACCAACCTGGCTTTCGGTATGTGAATGCCTTGGTTGTTGGGTTTTGTGGTGAAACACCACTTTGTATCCACTAACCTCACATTTCTCTCCCTTGGGACAACTTCCCACACGCCCATATCAGATAGTGACTTCAGCTCGTCAGTGATGGCTTGTTGCCATTCTTCCTTAAAAGGGTTGTTTTCGACATCCTCTCATTTTTGAGGGATGTGGTCCTCAATATAATTTTTATATCTTGATTTAAATAAATTTAATATTACAGGGGTTTCTATTATATTATTGTTATCATGTATTATTTCATTATTATTATTTTTATTATCTATTTGTGTTATATTCCTCATTTCATCGTATCTGACGTCGCAAGTGACATGCAATTTGTCAATTAATGGGTCCCTTATACAGTACCCACTATTTGTGTACCCTACGAATATTCCTTTATCGGATCTCTGGGTTAGTTTTGGGTGTTCAATGTTGGTTTTCTTTCTTTTATTTTTCGTGGCCTGCTGCTGGCGGACTTCTATAGGAATATGTCTAAAGGAGAGAGACCCAAAAACTCTCATATTAGATAAATCCGGCTTTATACCATAGAACATTTCAAAAGGGGTCTTATGATCTTTGTTGGCCCTAGTTGGGCTTCTGTTTATAACATAAACAGCTGTCAGAACAGCCAAAGACCAAAAACTGAAATCCTGATTGGAGTCGAACAACATGGCCCTTGTTCTTGCCATAATCGTTTGATTCTGCCTTTCGGCCATCACATTCAACTCTGGTGAATACGGAATGACAGGCTCAAGGTTCACGCCGTTTTCCTCACAAAATGTTTTCATGTTCGAATCCAGATACTCTCTAGCATTGTCACATCTTAAGGTGGCTATAGGATAGTCTGGAAATTTCAATTTTAATTTCATATATAGTTTTTTGAATTTCTCAAACACCATTGACTTTTTCTCAATGGTGGAGATAAAAGTATATTTTGTGACATGATCCACGAATATCAAAATGTACTTTTCACCATCTATTTCTGGTGAAAAGGGGCCCATTGTGTCCGATGAAACGAGTTCCAGCTTTCTATCTGGCCTGGTACGAGTTCCAGTATGTCCCAGTCTTCTAGAGTTTGCTTTCACACATGTCTCACACAGACTGAATTCGTCATCACGAAATGTAATTCCGTTTGGAATTCCTCTTGAGACTTTTGTCAAAAATTTTAAATTCTTCCCTGACAGATGTCCCAATCTCCTATGCCATATCATTTTTTTATCTATTTTTAATTTCTCTATATTCTCACTTATTTCTTGATTATTGTTTATTATATTATCTTCATTTATATCTACCTCCTCATTCATCTCACTACTATCTTCATTCATTTTATTATTTTGTATATTATTATTATCATATTCGTCATTAGTGTTTATTATATTATTATTATCTAAATTATTATTATTTGTTTTTTCTTGTGTATCATTATTGATATTCTCTCTATTCTCTTCCACTTCCTCCTGACTTTCCTCAATAATTTCCTCTTCTATTTTGTATTCCATCCATTCATCCTGGGAATTTATGTTAGGCATACATGCCAATTTATTCGATCCATTATTATAGGGACATATTTTATTCAAATCATCTTCATTTTCTATAATATTGACCATTGATTCCGGTACAATTTCGTACTTTACCATGTATACCCCCCTAATTTTTGGGGTCGAAAAAATTATTTTGTCCGTCCCACGGATGTATATATGCGCTGCAGAGAAATTTTGGTCTATCCCCAGCGCCCTATTTTCCGTTATTTTAATCCCCGACATAAGGTCCACGTTTAGGGATGGTACGTAATGTACATTCATTAATCTTATAACAGTCTGATTCCTCTCTGAATTTTCCACCCTGATAAACATAGTTCCTATATGTGTGGCAATGAGTAATGTATCTTAGATGGCACATTCTAACTCGATAGGCATTTCCAGCATTATTGGGTTAGACAATTTTGACAAGTCAGATATGACGTGGGCAACAGCTCCACCATCTAACATTATTCTCTTGGTAAGGGGAACATAGTCAGAATCTGATTCATGCTCCAAGTCTTTGGATGTTATTAAATTTATCAATTTATTATTATTTGTGTTATTGTTTGGCTCGTGGCCCTTATACCTGATCATCATTGACCATTGCACATCATGTTCTTTTTTGTTTTTATTATTATTATTATTTTGATTATTTCGTCCGTATCTCGTATTTTGTGCAGGACCATCTAATTTGTCTTGGGGTTTTGCACCCTCTTTATTTGACGGACATACTTTAGCTATGTGCCCTTTGCCATGGCACTTGAAACATACTAAATTATTCGGATTTGGCAAATTATTTTGATTTTGTTTATTATTATATTTTCTATTTTCGTAACTATTATTACTATTCTGAGGCATTTCTGACTTTTGATTATTATTATGTCATTTTCCCCTGATCTACATTTTGGTTATAGTTCTGATTCCTATTTGTGTTATTATATCTATTATAGTTTCCTCCGTATTGGAATCTCTGATTTCTATTATTATTATTAAAATTACGAAATTTATTATTAAAGTGTCTAAATTTCTTCTCGTCATATAATCTATCTGATCTTTCGATCAACATGGCATGAAGTGTTTCGATCGTTTTTTGATCCTGGCTTAATGTATTAAACTCTAGCCTTGTCATGTCATAGTCCATGTTTAAAGATATTAGGAGTTGTTCTATCTCCTCCTGTTTGTCTAAACTTTTGCCACAGTCCCTTATTTTTTGGGCTGATCGAGAAAACACATCTAAATAACTTCTCATATTACCCTCACTATTAAATTTTAATCTCTGAAAGGCCTGCTTCGCATTAATATATGTAACCTGCGTGCAGCTTTTATACCTTTCATCTAAAACTTTCAGAATCTGATTTATTGTCTTTAAGTCTTTTACTCTTTCTATTAGTTCGTTGTTTAATCCCTGATAAATTAAAGCCTTTCCTTTTTCTTGGTTACGAAAATATGCCATCTTATTAGCCGAACTAGCATTGCCAGATTCAGGGTTTAAAAAAATATTTAGTTCCAATCCCAAAAACAGCACTTCGGTCTCAACATCATGCATTATTGGGTACAATCCCTCTGCATAGAGTGTTGATACCATCGTGGTCCTCCAGGCATCATAATTTCTCCCATCAAATACCTTTTTTGTATCAAATCTCGACATTTTATTATTATATTTTGGGTGTTAGAGAGTTTATATCGTACCTCAGAAACATGAGAACTTAAGTCTAAGGGGTAACACAGTCTCAACCGCACGATAATGCACAACACGGTCTCAACCGCTTGATTGGGAATGTAAGTTAAAAATATTATATTATGATTTTCAATAATTAGTCAATGTTCTAAATTAAATCTTACGAAATATATTGCCGACGATGAGGTGATCTCTCCGCCGTTGTTACTGCTTCTTGAGTGGTCAAATTACTGTGATTTTTTCGTCAAAAATTTTCAAAGTCAAATTAATCAAAGTCCCAAATCTTGTTTCAGAATATCGATGATTCTATCAAACACATCAAAGTTCAAATTAGTACGCAGTGCAAAATTATTTAACAAATATGAAAAAGATAACTACTGAAAAGAAAACAATTTATCAATCTACATTAAATGAATCGATCTTTTATTGTATGTGAACAGGAAAAAATCTGTCACTTATGTCAATGTTTGAAAAATGGGTTTTCTATTGTTGGATTCGATAATTCTCATCCAACAAAGACTTCCTCTTTCTTCCAATTCTCAACCAACAAGATAAAATTTGAAGGCTATCGATATCACCTTTCAAGTTTCAACTTTGCTTAATATTTGGTTGAGAATTTACCTGAAATATATTGAAATATAATATTATTTTACTGTAATTTAAATTTTCCAGATTAATTTTGGGCAAAATCACACGAAATATACATTAATTAACTTAGACTTTTTACTTATCTTTAGTTTTTCGTTTCTTTTTTCCATATTTTTCGGTGTTTTTCTTCTGCTACCTCGCCCAAATGACACCAATCTGCGACGATTTTTACTCTGCAACCTTTGAATTTTCGATCTTCTTTCGCTGTTTCACTCCCTGGAACACAGCATGAACAATTGCCAACCATTTTTGACTGTATGCACTGGTCTACCAAACCATAAAATCCTCTCGTATCTGATTTGTTTTCTCCAGACTTTTGACTTTGATGTTTTCACAGGCGCCCAAGACTTTACAGTTGTTTTCATTAATTTCACTTTTATTACACTTTTAATTTATTAGTTTACTTTAATTGAACATTTAACTTTTTCAGGATAGTTACTTTAATCACTGAATCAAACTTTTTTGTTCACGAATTTTAACTTTTCCTGCCACTTTGCATGGAGGTATCACTTGGCACTAAGCCTTTCACTTTGCGTGAAACACGAACTTTCAAATTTTTATAAATTACACGATTATCACAATCACATTTCAATTACCGCACTTATTTCTTTTGACCCGCAGCTCTGCTAACATATTGAGGTGAGGTTTGATCACTTTACACAGAAAAGATAAGTATGGACTTCCATCTTGAAAATGTTTATTAACGACGTTAGTACAACGACTGACGAACGGAGAACATTCTCCGTCGAGCAGTGGCGGAATGACTATTATATTGGCGATCAGTGTCGCCACATGTAAAACGAATAAATGTAATAGTATGTTACATATAGTGTTAGTCAATGTGGTATTATGTGTTCGTGAGGTAGTGAGGGAATCGTATCCCAACAATAAGTAGAAGCATTTTCTATGGTATTAAATTAAATTTTCATAATTCTATTCTAAACAAAATTACTGCCCAAAGAACTTTGAAATCATTATCAACCCAACCCGACTAACCTTTTCCTCCTATGTCTTGGCAATTGATAACGAAATTTTGTATGTATTTTTCAATCAAGTAGCAGTCCATGATAATTCTGTATAGTCAAAGTCGCAATCAGTCAATCACCGCTCTTTCCTTATCTTTTATTTTGGGTTTTCAGTTTTCTTTCTCTTTTTAATTTTTCTTCTTCGTTATTTTTTTCTTACTGTACCGTAATTTTTCGAAGTCATCATGTATTTGTTCATGAATTTGTAAGGAATCGCTCAATTTATGTGCTCTGGTGAAATTGTTCGCTCAGTTAATTAATCTGCGCCGTTATTTTAGGTATTTTATTTTATTCTGGATATTTTCGTTCGCTGCAAAATCGCAGTCAAACGTGTGATCATATTTCACCGTGCAAGCATCTCCGTGTCAATTTTTCTCTTTTAAATTTCCTATGATTTTTCGTTAAAATTATGTTACAAATAATGTAATGAATTCAACGCAGCTTGAAGTCTAGCAAATCATCGTGATAATTTACATTGTACATTTGCAACGTATGTTACAAATGAAAAAAACTTCAATATGCATCACTTGTGATTCCTAGTGGTCAGAAACACTTGTCAACTGTAAGTTACAGGTAAATTAAAAATTTGTGCTTACATCATTACATGTTGCTTTGGAATGTAAATAAATTTGTCTCCGTGTGAAATGCATTCGGTGATTCTGCTGTAAAAAAACTGATGTTCTTCAAATTGGTCAACTCACTTATGCTTTTTGTTTCTTACGGCTTGTATTCAAATAATTATTTGTTTATTGGCGCTATATGTCATGTCACGAAACACTGATTCATTTATTATCTTCGTGTGTACTTGTACGTCATTCGTTGTCCGAAAAAGTTCGACCGCTTCAGTGCTGTTTATAATAAACCCCTCAAAATCATATTTTCTTGATAAATGTTATTTAGTTTCTTGCGCAAGCTGGTCTTATCTGCAATCGTTACGGTTATTAATTTCATTTCTAATTTTTCATTCATCATCAATATAAAGTTATCAGAGAAATATTAATCTTATGTGTGGGACGTTGGTATTTTGGGAGCTTTTTGTGGTTTCGGATATTTCCCTATTATTAAACTGCATAATGTCGTTGATTTTCTTTCGTAGGTTTTCGTTAAATACATAGTTTGCAATGAAAACAGACGTTAAACAAATTATGGGGTCTGTAACTTCTAGTAAGTCTTCCGAATTCGAATTGTAGCCTTATCCCTTCTACTATAACTTTCATTGATTAAACGAATTTACTGTCTAGTTGTTTCTTTTTGTTGTTTTATTTGTAAGGTAAGTCCGGTGAATGATTTTTTTTTTCTTTTGTTACAGATGAAAAAATGAATCCACTTCCGAACAATGTTGATTTAGTGTGTTACTACGTAACGAAACATTCGTGGAAAGGAAAGTAAGTGAATACGAGTGCGTCTCAGAGAGCGTAATTATTGATTTTTCGACAAATTTTCTCATTTTTGACGCTTAATTTCTTTATCGCAGATATAGTCGAATATTTAGTATCGGATCTCATGGTGTAACGACTTACAACTGTAATACACTTGAGATAACGAACAGATGGCTGTACGAGGATGTGATTTCCATTCGCGCTCTGCAACAACCGCACGAGTTCACCATTACGATAAGGAAAGGGAAAGACAAAAAACAAGATACGATGCGATTTTCCACCGTACATCGTCCACATTTACTTTCGGATGCGCTGCGACATCGACATTTATTCGCCGAAAAACGTCACGATATATATGTACGTAATATAAATCGAGTATTATGTACATCTGGCGGGTGTTCGAAGGGAAGTGGAGGAAAATTTGACAGTAATCCGGTATTATTAAAGTACAGCACTATCGTGTGATATTTGTACGGGAAAGGGGTAGCTGCTGATGAGTGGGTGTAACTCGGATGATAGAGTTTAATATTACGTAGTTAATATTTGAATGTAATTTTTGTAGCACTGTGGAGTCGTTGAGAAATAGCTTACTTAAAAATTCTTAGAGACCAAAGAAGACGATGTTGCTAAACAGTTACATTATTCATATTTTCTCCTGTTAGAGTCTGCAAGTTGAGAGGTGATTCTCGTGATATTTCAAAATTCATTTTTCAATCATTTAATAATGGTTCACTGGTGCCAAAAATTCTGTAGTCATTGGAGAATATCGCTCATTGTGAAATTTTAGGACGGTAAAAATTCACTATTGTGGTTTTTCTGAGGCCTTAGACGATATGAGTTTAAAATTTTTATTTTGGTTATCGCAAAGAATATGGTTTTTAAATGATTGCTTACCTTTTTGTGAAGCCAATGACCATACTATAACAACATTTTATAATTCAACAAAATTCTCATTAAAATTACCAAACTATTAGTGATTTGTAAAAATTTTTTTGTTTTTACTGGGGAAACTGGAGAGATTATGAAAATACGTATTTTAATTTATGTAATGAATTCGTTTTATTGAAATTTTTATTGCTGGTATTTGTGTGGTTAATGAATAAAAATATGCATTTATTCAGTAACAAACCGAAGGAAAGAATAATTAGATCCTTCCGTAGTTTCCTCATTTAGTTTTTAATTTCCTATGATGGATGAAGTCATTCTTGATATGTATTTTTATGAACGAATATTTGACAACACGGTAAAACCAAGTTCAAAATTTTCGTTTTATCAATCAAATAGTGGAGGGTTGGGGTTAAACTAGCAGGAGACTTGAACTTCGTCAGAATTTCCTTCTTTAAAATATCTGATAGTAGTATTTGATAAAAAATTAGTACCTACTGTATCATCTATTCTTTTAAAAATGTTGTGAATTGATTGAAGAAACATATAGGTGTGGAAAATTCAAATACACTCGTGTTTTATTGTACCATATTTATTTCGTTGTAGTGGAAACAGTTTCTGAA
Source organism: Ericerus pela (assembly GCA_011428145.1). Classification (NCBI taxonomy): domain Eukaryota; kingdom Metazoa; phylum Arthropoda; class Insecta; order Hemiptera; family Coccidae; genus Ericerus; species Ericerus pela. The sequence continues at coordinate 61,548 of WOFM01000052.1, read as the reverse complement.
AATGAAAGTTTCTAATTGCAGAAAAATCTGTTGCAACAATATGGTGGTTTAAAGATCAGATGTGCTTTTCCAATTCAGGAGAGAAGCACGGGTTATGGTCGAGCTCATAAGCTTGTTCTTTAGAAGTTTTTTGGAAAAAGTGTGAGCAACATATTTCTTCGATTCTTGGAATAGGGTTCTTATAGTTGAATAAGGTTTTGATCGACTTCGAATTGAATTAATATTATTTTTTATTTATTTATTTTTTATTCTATGAAGATTTTCTCCATTTTGAAGTTTTGAAGGTATCGAAATGCTGAATCAGTCGGCTTGATAAAATTTTGGAAATTACGGTCAACATTAAGATACAACATTAGAATATAATTTTATGCTCGATGTTTGCATTATTCTTCGTCGAAAATGGTATTCGCGCCATCGTTTCGAGTTCTCATCTTTCTTATTTCATGTTGCAGAAATATGAAGCGTTCAAGTATCATTGGTCGGAAACCAAACTACCGGTCATGCTAAAAGTTACCCCCTACTCGTTGGATCAGTTAGATATTACCACCGCTCAAGTTCTCGCGTCGTATTGTTATAAAGATATTAAAACTTTACAAGAAGTAACGGACATTCCAGATGGCTTCATCGTTGTTTCTGCGCCGGATGATCGTTTGGTGTGTATTTTGTTTGCTCGGTACATAGCATTGCTCATTTTACCTTTCATGTTGAGGCGATTTTGACGATCCGCCAGTTCCGGATTGATGTGATGTTCTGTGGTATTTAGTTGTTCAGTTTGGCCTTTAATGTGAATCCTCTTTATCCCTGTTTGGTAGACAAAATTTTAATTGTAGCGTTTATGCTGAAATATGTTTTTCTCTGCGATGTACATAATTTGTTCCATTGTCGATGAAAGTAGTTTTGTTTTCCCAACACAAATTGGGTCGAAGTTTTATTAAAAGAAAGAAAAATAGAATTTTATTTTTCATTGTTCTATATTTTTTCAGCACCTGTTTTCTTGTGAGAAAAAATCTGATATTTTCACGAAAATGAAAGAGCAGTCAATTTGTTACCTATCATTGCCATTATCATTTTCTCAACAACTTATTTCTTATGAAGATTTTGTGTACCGACGTTTGGGCCAATACAGGTGAGTCTGCTTGTAGTTAGTTTTGAGTTGTATTTCTCAGTTGTGGCGTTTTATTGAATTGTGTGCAAGTATTACTGCATCAAGTTTCTGGGCAAGTTGAATATGTATTTCTACTTTGAATTTGTTTCGCTTCTCTCGGTTCGAAAATTAGTTGAAACTTTATTTTTGGGGTTCGCATTGCGTAGTGGTAAAATGTTCGGATTCGCTGTTGAAAGGTTGTGAGTTCGAAACGGACCGGTGCTCCAGTATGTGATTGATAATTTCCATTGAGGGTTGGATCTCGACCATCCTCTCTCGCACAAATGTATCCTCTAGATACTTGTTAAAATGACTTCGTAGACAAAGCCCGATGAATTATAAAAAATAAAAACAACGAGAAATTTGATAATTTAATTCGTCGTATATGAACCGTTTCTAAAATTTTAACACTACTAATTTTTTTCCTTAGCTCCGACGAACATATCACATCCATGTCAGAATTTAGCGTTAACAAAGTGAAGACGATGCGACATACGGACAGTCAGCGCCGATTATTGTGCCTCAGCGAGGTGTGCATCATAGAACGAGATCCTCAGACATACAGTGTGGTAACGTTGCGACCCCTCAACTCTGTGTACGCGTTGATACGGGATCCCAATGATTCGCAGTTGTTCTCGATTGAATATTCGAATGGTTCGAGTAGAAGTTACTCGGCGCCACAACGGTAGGAAATATTTTTTCGCTCACGCTTTTGTGACCCGTGAGAATCGTTACTACTGTAAATGACATCGCTCGTGTGGTTTTCGATATTGGTACTTGATTCGAAATTTAATCGAATAGAGTGGGAACATCGTTGAAGAACTCGTGAATTTTTTAAGTTGTTTAAAAACTTAGAAAGTGCCTAATACTTGGAGAGTAAAGTTGCTGTTACGAAGACTGTGTTCAAAAAAACTAAGTATAAGTATAATTGGGTTGGTCTGTGAAAAAAACGTTAAATCTACTCTTAAAACTGAAGGTTCGCCTTAAACGTTGCCATTTTGTCTCATTAATTCCATTGTTACTTGTTTGGACGAGTTGTTAATTAGAGAATTTTCTACAGCGATTCATTGCTGGCAACGATACTGGATGGTGTACGCTCAACTGGCAATCATAATATTCACGTTCGTATGAATCCAACGCCGAAAAGTAAAAGACTGATTCCATTTAGCGCTTTACCGGAAGAAGAGGTAATTTGTTGTCGTCTAACTACATTTAAGAAAGTGCGTCTCTTCATATGGTTGAGTAGAAACGGATGTCCGTGGTTTAAGTGAATTGTAATCAATTGAGTTTGTCAACATTTTGTGCATTATGAAGCGTTTAAAGTGTCATTCTTCATTATCACCAAACACGTGATAGCCGATGAAGGTTTCAACGAAAATTAGGTCTCCTGATGTATTCTTTGGAAAGAATAATTGGTTTATAATTTAATTTTGCAGAGTAATGTATAAAAATTTTTCAAGCACAAAAATAAAGCAAAATATACTGAGATAGGCCGGTTTTTTCCGCTTGTTTTTGTTGTATTTCCTTTCGAGAAGTGAATAATAGGGGAGTAGAAAAAATAAATTCCAGATGGATCAATCATCGCTGGTGACGAACCATATTTTACTTTTCGTGGAAATCGCTATTAATCTATTGTACAGAGTGTTGTGTGAAATGTTGGTAATATTTTGCTGGTCGATGGTTTGTGATGAGATTAGCAAAAAATGTTGTCTTCTTGTGGCCTGGGCTTCATATTAAAGAGGCTATAAAAGTTTCAATTTTTCGAACTGTTTTCCATAAAATTTAAAAATTTTTATATTATGCTAATATTTCTTTTCGTCAGTATCGACTCGCGAAGTTATTTCATTTTTAAATACGCTTTTCAAAAAGAAGATTATGCTACTTTTTTTGTGAACCACGAATTTTAAGGGGTTATAATTCATTAAAATTTCGTATTTCATTTCCTTGGATTTTTTGAAATAAAACCTCACATGTTGGCAAAACATTTTTTACTTGTCTCATTCCATTACTATATATATACCTACGAAATATTACCGATATTTCAATGGACATTTTGAATATCGCAAGGGTTTCATTCATGGGGAAATGAGTTTCTACTTTTGGTCGATTTGAAGCTGGGTATGTAATTTAATTTCTTATGTTGCTTTGGATGTTTCAGTTGGAGCTTCAGCATTTAAAGTTTCTATCCCAACCGCCGATTAAGAAAACGTATTCGGAAATTATTGAAAGATTTAATGCAAACGTTCCTTATAGCGGCCTACTTCATTCCGTTACCCAAGACGTAAGCAGAAGAAGTTAGCCTTTTTTTTGTTGTAAAATCCCTTTCAACGTTTTAGTCTATTATGGCCGATGAAAAGTTGTATCAAGGTTGACGAGTAGAAGTTTGGAAATTATCGATTCCAGGAAATTAATTTTTTATTTTTCTGATCTTTTCAAATCCTGCTTTGCAGCAGTCAAATTTGACGTGCATAATTTTCTAGAATTTATAAGATGTGCTAATAATATTTATGTCAGAAATAGTTGCTGTAAATCTAAGCGTTCTCTTGAAAAAAAAGCAAAAAATCTTCATTTTTTGGTTTTGTATCAAATTTTTAAATTTATTTGGTTCATTCGAGACAACTGTTTTCGGTTGTTTTTCACGTTCTATGTTTTTAGTACACTTCTAATTATTTTTTATTTACATGAGAAAACAATGGTTCCTGAATTATTTATTCTTCAAATACCGTGGCAAGAACATAAATTATTCTCAGTTTTGTATATCCTTATTCCAATCTTGTTATTTTCTACTTTTCAGGGAATTTTTTCAGAGAATAAAGAAAAATTGATAATAATGGCGCTACAAGCGCTGATGCAACGTGAAGGTGACCAAACTGAAGTACCATTCCACGAGCTTGAAGCTCAGTTCCAAGCCTTACGAAGGTTGGTCGCTTCGAAAGTTGGTTTCGCCGCCCTAACAATGCTGGCTGAGTGAGTTTTCTCTTCGACACGATCGTCGACCATCCTTTACATCTATTTGTTTCTTTTATTAAATTTAATGTTTGTACGTTTCAGTTTTCGTGAGAAATTGGGTAGAAAAGTTACCCGAGCATTGAAACGTGATAACGAAGCAATAACGCACGCCGCCATCGACATGATCTGCGCTCTAATGCAGCCCATGCATCAAGATTATGATCTGCATCGAGAGCAGCTCAATAAGTCGTCGCTGCTGTCAACGCACTCGTTCTTACAGGCGCTGCTCGATATGTGGGTTGGCCACATTGTGAGTATCATCGTTTCGTTTGCGTCCCAATATTGTTTGAGCTGATCAACTAAAAATAGGCGTTTCTCGGCAGAAACAAAATACCGGCGCTCTTGTGGTGGCTGCCATGTTGGATATGCTTACCTTCGCATTATGCATTCCGTACAGTGAGACTACCGAAAGTCAGCACTTCGACGCGTTGTTAGAGATGGTGGCGGAGAGGGGTCGTTCACTGTTCCAGCTATTTCAGGTAATTTTTCGCGTTTATTAATAAAACTTTAGTAGCTAGGAAAGTCGAGCTATAGTATGTATTTTATTTACGTTAACAGTTGGTTCCTGTTGTGTGCGTTAGAATTTTATATTTCGCTCTAGAAATTGGTGTTTTTAATGTAGATTTTTTTTCGTTTTGGTTTTAATTGCCCCTTTCTAAATATTCGCAAAATGAAGGTATTTGTTAGGAGAATGTTTCATTTTTCCAACTTTTGCAGCTTGCTTCAAACAAAATTAACAATCCGAAACTATTTCGTAAACGTTTGTAATTAGTGCTGGATATTGTCCAGAATTGCCTAATTATTAATCGTTGACTCGTCAGTAAACGACTAAAAATTTTTGATGTTTCATTAGGGAATCAGCGTCGATATATCGCTCTATCAAAAAAAAAAATTGTTAATCCAAAAAAAAAAAGTTTTCGGTGAAAATTTGGATACTAAAAGTGTGAAGAAAACAATTTCTAGCGTATTTGATATTGGTACGATACTGGTTATTAATAAATTTTATTTAAAAAAAGCCGACTGCGTTAATCTAAATGAGTAGCTCTTATTGGTGGATATGGCCTAATTTATGACAATAATTTTTTCAATCTTTAAATTTTCATTTTCTTCAATTACACCCTTCTAATTTTTTAATTTTTAAGTATGAATAGCGTAGGACATTCTCCGGATGGTCAGGAATATTTTGAACCTACTTTTATTAAAATCTATGAAGTAAGACACTTGTTCTGAGCGAATGAAATTCGGTAGTTCGGGAGATCGGACATATCAAACGTATAACCTCCACCGTACGCTGTCGGTAAAAAGAAAGTTGTTTAAAAATTTTACTTTCGTTGGAGTTTAAAAGTTACGGAATCCCTGGAGATGTGAACTTTATTCATTTCAAATACCCATTAAAATTACATTATTTTGCTGTTGAATTTTTTTCTGGCCTGTAGAAGACAAATGTTGATTTCGATTGATGACATTATTCCAGAAAAAGTAGTGAAGTTTTAGTAAGCTTTTTCTCTTTACAGGGTCATAATAAATGTAAAAATCTACTTTTCTGATCACATATCGCTTTAAAAATTAATTTAATTCCCTAGTAATTTTTTTTCACCTAAAACACTGGTGTAATTACAAATATGATGCTTTTCTCCCCAAATTTGCTGAGAAATATTACGTTTTTTCGAATTTTATTATAATTGTTTAAAAGAAACATGTATTGATGGGCATCAAATTTTCCATTTAAATCTCTAATTGAGGCCATTTGCTGACGAAAAGTCTATTCATGTCGAGCACCGAGGAAATAACCTGTGCATTTCGGAATTTGTTTGCTTTTTCTTTTTTGGATTTGGTTTTATTTAAATAAAACTTTTATATTGGTTGGGAAATCGAAAAATTTTGAGATGCGACAGTCTGAAACCATATGTTCAGAAAATTCGTAAAAGAAACGTTGCTAAGGAGAGAAGGATGTGAGCAAGATACCCATGGTTTTTCCAATCTTTGACTACCCGTAAATCAGTTTTTCGGTGTATTGAACAATTCGTCTTCTATGTTTTTCACGAACGATTGTTCCACTTCGATTTCAGCATTCGTCGTTGACCATTGTGAAAGGAGCCGGTCTAGTCATGAGAGCTTTAATTGAGGAGGGCGAGCCGAGTGTCGCCAAACGTATGCAAGAATTGGCGTTATCCGAAGGGGCTCTGCTAACTCATTTGCTGTTGTCGTTGTTCACCAAAGACGACGACAAACGACTGCTGGCGCATCGACAATTATCGCGGCATCTGGTCGGCCTATGGGTGGTGAATAACGATACGGCTTTAAATTTATTCAGTCGTATGTTGGTAAGTCATAATTTCGTGTCTGTAAGATCTCATACCCGATGACAATGAGGCCATATATGGCGTACTTTGCGTCTGTGCAGCCTGCCGGATTGTTGAATTTTTTGGAAAGTGACGAGGTAGTACCGGCGAACCTGGAAGGCGAGCATTTAATGACTCGTGACAACTTGAAACTGGCTTTAGATCACTCAGCTCGTAACCAACGAAATCCTCATCTAGTCGCTATCGAGAAGACGTGGCGTACCTTCGAGAAAGAAGTCGAGGTATGTTTGAGCATTCGATATCGGTTACCACTGTTGGGCGTGATGTATGCCTAATTCACGAATGTTGTCCGTTTTCGTAAGACTGTTTTAGCCCATTGGGGTACGTCATTGGGTCTGGAACGCAGAGAACGAGAAGAACGTATCAAAGATCGTCCCGTAATCCTGCGTAAACGTAGAGAACGTCTGAAAAGCGTCTCGAACTGGAAACTTTTTTATTACAAATTCAATCAAAATCACCTGTTACCTAGTCTTATATGGAATCACAAGGTTGGTGTAGTCAGTAGCATTCGATCGCCTGATACTTTACCGTTACTCACGCATTTTGTTGCGCGTTCTAGACTCGAGAAGAGTTACGCGAATCGATGGAAAAGGAATTACGTACGTTTACGGTGGACAGAGAAGTTTCAACCAACACCTTAATCTCGTGGAATCACGCTGAATTCGAAATTCAGTATTCCAGCCTTCAGGATGAAGTGTGCATCGATGGATATTATTTGAGATTGCTGTTAGAAAATAATTGCGATTCGTTAGTTAAGAATCCGTAAGTGCGATCGCACAAATTAATTTTCCAGTGAAACGATTTACGAGTTTGAAATGGTTAATGTTTACGTTATTTGCGTGTTTAGATTTCATTTTTTCAACGATTTGTATCACCGTTTTTTACTGTCGATGAAAATCGAGATGAAGTGTTTGTGTTTGCACGCGATGACAGTCGTGTATGCGGAGTACTACGAACAAATCGGTCCGTTTTCGGACACGAAGTTTCTTGTGAGCATGCTTGAGAAGGTAATTACTGAAAGGCATTGTTTTTCAATTTTTCTAGGGCGTCGTCGGTATACAGTGTTTGATATATTGTGGAGTAAATTCGAATGTATGCGTTTGATGTTCATAAATTGATGCACTTGCTTAGTCATGAAGACATTTAGAGACTGCTTTCATCCTTCTTGAGTTTGATCGCCGTCAAAGATTTAGAACAATAAATATTTCAACTTAAAATCTCATCTCTTCGACTTTTTAAGATTGATAACTTTTTCCTCATTTTTTTACTTTTACACCTCAAATATTCTAATCGATTAGAACTGTTATTTCAAAATTTCAATTCTGCCTAATTCCGGGGGTGGGTTTGTATGTCTTGAATTTTTTGAAGTATGCAAATGCACGTACTCATGGATGGTATTGTAATTTAGACGTTTACGTACCTAATATGGTTTATGTAGATCGATCGATTTAAGTTCATATTATTCAAATTAAACCAGTATTATCTTTGAAAAAGAATTCTGACCATCGAATTCTCGTATTGCTATCCATGGTGTGCTGAAGATATAAATTTTTAAAGCTGTCTTTCAGAGAATGTTATTACTTGTTCTTCTTTAAAGCTCTTAATTTTAAAAATTTTCAATTTGCAGAGTTCTGATCGTACGGAACGAGATCGTATTATACTGTTCTTAAATAAATTAATATTGGTGAAAGAGAATGCCAAATACATAATTGATGCAAAAGGAATAAATGTGATTGTGGATCTCCTAACATTAGCGCATTTGCATACTTCCAGGTACAATTCAGAGTTGTTTAATTTGCGTATTCTGTGCTTGTTTGTTACTTTTTTATTTAAAATTTTGAATGATTTTCTGTTGCAGAGCTGTGATGCCTACACAGAGTAATGTTATTGAGGCTGGTAGTGACATGATGCGTGATAATGAAAAAGAATGGTACTACGGCACCGGCGATGAACGAAAAGGCCCCGTTACTTTTTCGGAGGTGAATTTTATTTGTTAATTTTTTGGACAAGAGATCCGAATTGATGATGGCCTGTATGGTTGGATGAAGGGGTTGTTTTTCCATGATTTCTCTATTAATGATCTACGGTTAGGTTTTCCCTGACAAATTATTTGAGTTGATTTGATTAATTTTAATTATATTGTATATGAAGTCGATACGTGACCCAAAGTTCCAGATCAGTTAATTCTGTTTAAATCGTGGAGAGTTTTGAACAGTGAGACATGTTACTCTGATGGAGGATCACTTGTTAATTTACCTTATGTATTATGGACTAGTTGTGTGCATTTTTAATAAATTCGATTTTAATCAGCCCAACGAATTTGAATGACGAATGTTGGTACGGCGTTTTGCTTAATCGAAAATTTGAAGCGGAACCTTAATTCAAAGTGCCATTTTTATTGTTTTATAAATCAAATTTTAAATATTGAGATGATGATCTTTAGTTGTTTTAGTATACGTATGTTCTTGTTATTGATGTTTTTTTGTTACATCTCATCCCAAAAATTCTTTTATTTAAATTTTTTTCATCAATTATCTACTTAAAACTACATGTGTATAAAAAGGACTGTGTGTCAATAAAATAGTCTTATTATTAATGTGAACGAAAATCTAGAAATTTGTAGTTCTTGTGAAAAATAGTTTTCCGAATCGAATTATTTTACTATTAACCAGTTTCATGTGTACGTAAACCAGTTAATCCCTGAATTTTAATCTATTTTTAAGATTAACGAATTTATTTTTATAGCTTCAAGAGTTGTACCGAACTAACGCTTTACACCCTAAAAGTAAATGTTGGGCTCAGGGTATGGATGGATGGCGATTGCTACAACAAGTTCCGCAGCTCAAGTGGATACTCTTCGCCAAAGGTTCACCCATTTTAAACGAAAGTGATCTCGCCTCGACGTTATTGTCGATTTTAATTCGTATGTGTCAGTTTTTCCCTAGTCGGTAAGTGTATCATCGTTTAGAATATATTTGATGTCACAATGGGAGGGGGATTGTTGAGATCAGGTGACCATTATTTTACCGCATGAATTTTTCAATCACGTACTGGAGCACCAATAAGAACTGAACCCAAAACACCGCCATTTTGACCTTTTGGGTCAGGAATGTGACAGCCGCTGTTTTCGAGCTCGCAACTTTCCGATTGCGAAGCCAAGCATCTCACTACTTTGTCACTAATGACAGAGTTACGCTTCCTTGTTTTGAACTCGATGAATTATTTGTGTGTTCTTTTAGTGATGGCGATGGTGCTGTAGTGTGGCCGATTCCAAGAATAAAACGTATCCTGTGTGAAGGACAATGTCTGCCGCACGTTGTCCAACTGCTTCTCACCTTTGATCCAATACTCATCGAAAAAGTTGCCACCCTTCTCTGCGAAATTGCTACCGACAATCCAGCCGTATCAAAATTCTATCTTAGCGGCGTATTCTTTTTCATTTTAATGTACACCGGTTCGAATGTTCTTCCTGTTGCACGATTCTTACAGCTCACTCATACCAAACAAGCTTTTCGATCAGATAGCGTATGTATTTTATCTTAAAAAATCGTACAATTTAAGCAACCATTTTCCCATCAAAACTTGCGTGGAATGTTTATTAAATAGTACTTTTTCTTGGGAGAATTGAAGAACGTGGTATTATTTTTGAGGGTTTATTCTCTATTTATTGTGCGATAATTCCATTTTGCGATGTTTTCATTCATTAAATTTTGGTTTTGACCTATGTAATAATGCTCGTTGGGTACAGCATGGGCCTTATTGATTCTTTTTGGACTGATTACAGTTGAGACATTGGCTTCGTATTTCACGTGCTATAATTTTTAATGCATTTTTTTAGGTGCAAGCTTGCGAACTCATGCAACGGAGTATTCTTGGCCCGTTATTACCGGACGCGATGGTGTACTATTTGGAGAATCACGGGGCTGAAAAATTTGCTCAGATATTCCTTGGTGAATTCGATACGCCAGAAGCGATATGGAATACTGAAATGAGGTATACTATTCTCGTTTTGGTGACGTTGGCGTTCTAAATTCAATTTCCGTGACTCGTGATCGTGGTTAAATTCAAATTCATTCGAATTTCGCTTTACAGGCGATTGTTGATTGAAAAAATTGCTTATCATATCGCTGATTTCACGCCTCGGTTGCGCGGTAATAATCGTGCGCTTTATCAATACTGTGGAATTCCGACGATACGTTATCAGCAGTTACAATCAGAATTGTTTTGTAACATTTATTATTTGCGTCATCTATGCGACGCTACCAGATTTCCCGATTGGCCCATTAAAGAGCCGGTAAGCTCAGCTTTACGATTTATATTCATTGTGGTGTTTTTGATAGTAAAACGGCGAATGAATCTTTACAAACCATGTCTTATTGGGTTTTAAAAAAGGTTCGCCTAAAAATTAGCCAAATGTCAACATTCTATGATTACCTTGGTAATTTGGTGGAAGTGTTGGTGAAACTTAAAATGTGGGTTTAATTGAGTACAACTTGTGAGAGACGTGTTCTACCGGGTAGCTCAGCAAGTATTTATTTAAGATTTGCCAAACTTGTTGAACTCCCCATAACAAATAAAAAATGTTGCGTGCTGTGATGTCTTCCTGTGGCTAAATACTGATCTACTACGTCTAAATATGCTTATTTAAAATAAGGAATGGCCTAAAAATTTATGTTTACTATTATTATTTTCTAATGGAAATCGAATTTTCAAATGGAATTGAGTAAGGACCACGGCCTAAAATAATGTGCTCACAAAAAATTAGACCGATTTAACTTTAAAAAGTTTCTACAAAACGTTTTTGTTTTCAATCGTTTACGAAATTGTTAGCGCTTAAATTTTTCAATACGAGTCATGCTCTGAGGGAATTCATAACGATCGGATTGTGTTAATAGCTAATATGCAAGTTTGTGTGATGGTTCTGTGCTAATTGCAAGGTGTAACAATCAGGTCGCAAAGGGCGCACATAATTGCGCCCGGATTCTGACCAGTTGGGCGTTGTCGTGTTCAGTTGATAAAATTTTGTTTACCAAAGAGAGTGGCACATTTACAATTTTAGACCCGGGTGCTAAATTTTTAGTTACGCCTCTGGCTAATTGCCCCTAAAAACTTAATGTTTCTGGTCTACTGTTTATTTTTAGAAGCAGTTTCATGCTACTTAGCCGCAAAACGTTACCGCATCTAACATTTTTCATTCATTTCGGTGGGTTCTACCAGTTTGTCAAGCATCGAAAAAATATGAAATGAGTTACTCATAATACATAAGCGGTTTGTTTTTATGAATGAAATTTAAGGAATTGCTCACCTATAAAACTTCAGAAATAAAAATATTTGTTGAAAATTTACCGTTTGATGGTTAATTCGGCTGTTTTTTTTTTTCTATTCTCCCTTAGGTTTCCCACGAAAACAAATAAAATACGTTGATGAGAATTCTTATTTGCTTTCAACTCATTGCAACTTTCATTTCGAGTTATTAAATTGACGGTTTCGTTCGCCTCTGTTGACTTTTTCAATCAAAATTTATTCGAAGCATTTTTTCTGCAATTTGAGATTTATGGTAAAATTGAATTCGTCGTAATTTCTTTTGATTTCGACCATCTCAGTTTCTATTTTTTTTTTTTTTTTTTTGAGCAGAATTGTTTTATTGGTAGTTTTTTGTTCGGTATTATAAAATATGCAGAGGTAGTCCGTTCTTTCTTCATACCGGATTTTATTAGGATTTCTTTACTTGTTCATTTTTATGGGAAATTCATCCGTTGAAACAAGAAGATTATGTACTTTTTGTTGAAGCAGGTCCAAAAAATTCATTTATTTGTTCATTCATTTTTTTCATCCGCAGGTGAAATTGCTCCGAGATGTTTTGGAAGCATGGCGAGAAGAAGTAGAGAAGAAACCGCCCTTGATGTCTGTCGAAGATGCTTACGAAGCGTTGGAGTTACCGCATGATAAACATCACGAAGAACATGTCATAAGAAAAGCTTATTACAAATTAGCTCAAATCTATCATCCGGACAAGAATCCAAAAGGAAAGGTAGACGAATATTTATGAATTTATAACGTGTCGAACTATAATTTTCTGCGAAAATTTCTCGATTCTCTTTGGAACCTAGTTTTTATCCGTGTTGATTGTTTCCTCCACTAACGAAATTTGAAAAGTGAAAGGTAGCGATTTTGAATGCGTCTTGAGTTTTGAACTCGCGTCCTGATTCGAACCTTAACTTTCAATTTTTCATAAATGATCGCTTTCGAATGAAATGATTGTGCCAATGCTTAGTTAAAAAACATGGCGCAAAACGCCTTGCCAGCTGGTGCTTCATTCGTTTAAATTATCTTTCAGTGGATTTTTGCATAAATCGCCTTTCTTTTTCGTGTTGGATTTTTTCAGGGAAACCAGTCACAAAGACATGTTCTACGTTAATATCATACAATATGTATATGTAAATGTTGGTTTACGTGATCCAGTTCGACTATTTCAGCGCTGATTTCCATTTTTTTTATTTTCGCAGGAAAAATTTTTAATCGTAAACAATGCGTACGATTTCTTATGCAGTCGATGCTCGTGGGTTGTTGATGGACCGAATCCGAATAACATCGTATTAATTCTTCGCACACAAAGTATCTTATTCTCGCGTTATTCGAACGGTACGGAACATTCTTCCTTCCATTCCTGAAAGCTGCGTACCATCAGCTCACGTGAATGAATTTATCTTTGAACTCGTGTGTTCGCAGAGCTACAACCGTACAAATACGCTGGCTACAAGCAGCTAATAAAAACCATAAAAATGGAAACGTCCGATGACCAACTGTTTTCGAAGTCGACGATGCTGTTGACGGCTGCTACCGAGCTTGCATACCATACGGTCAACTGTTCGGCGTTAAATGCCGAAGAACTGAATCGAGAAAACGGTTTTGTGGTGAGTGGATCGGTGGCGTCCGAATATTGTGATGCGCATTTTCTGGTTTTTGTCAGCATTCTTTTTTTCTCTTTTTTTTTTTTTCTAATTTGTTCATATACGCGCACTTCAGAACTTGTGGGAAGCCTACTCCCGATGCGTATCTGTGCTGAGTAAATCGTCCAAATCCGGAGACATAGCCGTTTCCGTTTGCTCGCACTGCACTAAATGCTTCGCCGTAGCTGCGCAATTTCCGTCGTGCCGTGCGTCGTTCATTACGATGCCGCAACTGGTAGACGACGTTATTCGTATACTTCGATTTCGAGTAAGATTTGTATATTCCGCACTGTGTGTATAGTATTCATCGCATTCGTGTCTGATATTTCAATTTTATCGCCGCTCGTAGAATCTACCTAAACTTCTGTGTCACGTGGTTGACTGCATCGTCTCGTTTGCCGAAGACGAATATCTGCAGCAGCGTATCATCGACAGCGGCGCTATGTGGTATTTGCTTTCGTTTCTATTCAAGTACGATTATACGCTGGAGGAGTGCGGCGTAGAGCGTTCCGAAGAGGCGAATTCACAGGTGAGACTCTACAGTGACCGATTTCGTGGCTAACGAATTCCCCTGTTTTGTAACTTGTTCGTCTTTTTTTTTTGGGATGTTTAGGAAGTGTTGAACAAACTGGCGAAATTGTCGGTAAAGGCGTGCGCTGCGTTAGGCGGATATTTAGAAGGCGAATTCTGCACACCCGTGAACGAAGTTGCGCGTAAAATGTTGACACGGCTGCTGACGCCGTATCTGGCCGAACAGTTGAGTAACGAAGATCCGCATCAGGTGCGTATAAAAAAGTTGACGAGTTTGTTTCGTTTAGTAGGTGAAAATAAGATCGCGATTCCATTCGGTTCGAATTTCGTTTGTATGATAGTGATTTTGGTTGAAATTGAGACGGTTGCTTTTTATGGGATGCCGAATATAATGGTTTGAGATGAGTGGGTGCCACAACTGCATTCCTTCTTAAGCGCAGAATATGTTATCGGGCTGCTGAATGTTGGTTGCGTTCAGGTTTTTTTTATTAACGTTAAAACTCGAGGATAGGGAATGCTTCATTATTGAATCAGGGTTATTGAAATAACAAATAGACGAACAGTTTTTATAGTCAACTCAAAAATAGTCGAATCGATTTTGGAATGGTTGAACTCATTGAATTCCTTTTGAGTCATTCTTTCATTTCATTTGTGTTTGGTATAGACTTCTACCGTATTTGCACGAAAGCATTGAAACCTTTCTGAAATTTTCACAAAATTATGAACTATGTTACAATTTTTTACTCACTTGATCAAGTTCTTTTTTTTTTTTTGATTTTTTGATAAATATTATTACATATTAATATAATTATTTCGCGTAGACAAAACCAAATGGTCCGAAAAGCTAGTCTCAACCTCTGAATAGCAGACATTTAGGCTTATATTGGAGGATTAATTCCCATGAAAGTTCTGACTTAAAACCAAAATTTCAGTACAATGCATAAAAAATTATATTTAAATCCCCAAAGCAACTTTTAATGACAATTTTTTTGTAGAAATTCACTACTGTACCTATACTTGACTATTTAACTCAATTAATAAAATAACACACTTGCAATGTTTTTATTTTTCATTTATTTATTCATTTTTTAATTTTACGTTTTTTCTCCCAATAACGGACACAATGCTTGGTCCCATTTGTGTCCATTATTGGGCGGTTTCATTGTATAATAAAAATTCCGAAGTTGGCTAATCTGAATTATCGTTAAAGCTGTTAAAGGTTAAAGTGTCATTGAGAATGGAAACATTGAGAATTATGTGATTTCAGAACTAAAGAAATGGGAAAACATCTAATTTTGTCAGTAATCATTGCATTGGAGGCCATACATCGCTAAATAAGTTGGAAAAGTTTAAAAATTGTCACGATATTTTCTACTCTTGAATTTAATTTTGTTTGGCTGCACTATGTGGTACGAAAGTATACATTTTAGGCTGAAAAATTGATGTATTTGCGAGACTAATTTATAACTGTCGCTCATCCGTTGAAGAAGATTTATTTTGGTTGCTGTTTTATTCGTAATGATTTCTTTTCAAAAACTGAAATATTAATCGTGATCTGTTAACAATCTGTTCCAATCGTCTATTATCTATATTTTCTTGATATCCTCGTCAGTTTCGATTTCGAATTATAACTTTTTTTTTTTTTTCAACCACTAAGTAATATCGATGTTCTGTGAGCTCTAATGGAAAAATCTGTGCTCGTTTTACAGCTACTAAAATTGTTGACGAGCAACTGCGAAACTCCGTATCTGATATGGAATAACAGCACACGAGCCGAGTTAACCGATTTCCTGGAGAACATGCGCAAGGAGCAGCGTCACGGACGCGGTGACAGCCTGGCGCAGAACGTCGACATTAAGTTCTCGTGCCACTCGCAAGAGTTGATCATCGGCAACGTGTTCATCCGAATTTACAATGCGCAGCCCAATTTCGTTATTCAGGTTCGCTTTCGACTGTTTTTGTGGACGCTGCTCCATCGTCTCGGTAGCCACGCACGCGTGCGTCCGACCTTTACACACTGTTTCGCTATTTTCAGGATCCCAAAGGATTTTTGCTCGATTTGTTGGAATACATCAGAACGCATTTGCCAGAAAAGGGCGACGATGTGACGAAAATTGGAAATGCGACCATGGCGTTGCACGCGCTCAACAATTTAATCCTAAATACGCCAGGTTCGTAGATGCGGTACAAACTTATCAGTGATGATCCGACGATGAACGATGAATACTGCGTAGGCGTAGTAAACATAAAATGCGGATTTGATTGGAACGAACGCGTTTGTTCGCAGGTTTGGAGATAATGTGCATCGGTTACTTCAAGTTATTGTTTTCGTTGTTGAACGTTACCGAATTCGAAGCGATTCAGCAGAGTGCTTTGTACGTGATCGCTACGGCAACTCGCAACCAAGAATGCGTCAATGATATCGCCGCCATCGGCGTCGTCGTTTATTTGTTGCTCGCCCTGTATACGTTGCCCGGTGATCAGCCGACCATTCTTACGACGCTGAGTGCGTTGTCCACCTCGACAACCATCGTTAAGGATATTCTAGCTAAAGGTACTTGTATCGTTGTACTGTCGCCTTGTTATTGTACTTAATTTTCCTATAGGGTTAGAGCTGTTATCAGAATATTAAAACGGAAAGTTCTGAGCTTTATTTGCGTACTTAAAAAAATATATTTGGCCTGCTGGTAAGCGGTTAAACTAATTTACGACTATAGGGATGTGGTTTGGTATGGACTGACTGCAGTTACAGTAAAACTTGTTTCCTCCACTAGACCTATGCGTTGAAACGCGCAACGGTTTTTTATTTCTTTTTTCCTCCCTTGCTTGTAGCTTTACCATTTTAGTACCTGTTCGGGAGAAGGTTCGATGAAAAAGAAAATTAATTAAAAAATAGAGACTATAATATCGAAGAATTTTCGTGTCACATTTAAAGTATTTTGAATAACTTTTTGACTGGATTTGAATCAGGTTCGGAAAATGTAGTATGATCGGTACCTAATTGAAAAGAAAAGTTAGGAAAAAATATTTTTGTCTTGTATAATTATGAAAGTGGGTTAAAATTTTCGAAATTTTAAGTCTGTTATAATTATTACTAGTCATCAACTCTGTCTTCCCCAGGCTATGAAAAAATTATGATTAAATCACAATTGGAAAAATTTGGAAACTTCAGGTATTGGTATAACCTGGTACTGTTAAGAAAAAATGCTATTTACACTTAATAGCACACCTTTACTGTAAAGGCAGATGTACCGTTCGAAGTTTGAAGGTGTGTAAAAACGAAATTTTATTAAAATTACACTATTGCAAGAACAAAATTTTTGAATAAATATTCTCAACTTTTTACGGGGAGCAAAAAAATTTACGTACATTTTTTTTCAATACTGAAGGAGCTACAGAATTTTTTATCAACACATTTTTCGTGAGTCTCGACCAGATTCTAACTGCTAACATAAAAAAGACTCTGTAGATCCTTCAGTGTTAAAAAAAAAATAGGCAAACAATGTACGAACCTTTCTTTGTCACCCTTAAAATGTTGAGCTGGAATATTTACTCAAAAATTTTGTTTCTCTAATTTGTTAAAGATTTTTTTACTGTACACCTTGAAACTTTACACGATGCGTTTGCCTGCGAAGTAAAGGTATGCAATTATGTCTACATAACATTTTTTCATAATGGTACCTGGTACTATGTCGATATCTGAAGTTCCCAAGGCGTTTCGTCAGATCCGCCGTACATGTATCGCCCAAAAGTTTTGTTTACGGTTTTGAGAAAACTGCCAAAAAGATAGGGCTGAAATTTTCACGAATTGTAGTCATTATGTAGGACTAGGTTTGATAGGAGTTTGTTGCCATATAGTTCGGTAATTTCTGAGAAATCTGGAGAACATAAAATTTCTGGAAAAGTAGTTTTTCCTGGATTTTGAAGAATCTATTGAAGGAATTGGGCTGAAATTTTCACGGTACATCGTTATTGTATACGTGCAAGGTTCATAGAAGTTTAGTGCTTATTCGTGCTTTAGTTTTTGGGAAAACTGGAAATGAAAAAATTATTGGAGAAGATTTATGTTCACGGTTTTTAAAAAACCACGAAAGTGATAGGGTCGAAATTTTAACGAAAAGTATTCCTCATATAAGACCAAGTTTGATAGGAGTTTATTGAGCCTATTGGTTTTGTAGCTTCTGAGAAACATGGAGAACAAAATATTTCTGGAAAAGTGGTTTTTCTTATATTTGTAGGAAAATACGAATGTGATCGGGCTGAAGTGTTTACGGTACATCGTTCTTATGTATTTTTGATCGTGATAGAAGTTTGGTGCCTATTAGTTAAGTAGTTTCCGAGAAAACTGGAAAACAAAAAATTTTCCCCAATCCTGCCTGGGTAGAATCTTGAGGTAGTAAGTAAACCATCGCTTAAAAAGAAGTTATGCAAAAATCTGAATTTTTTTCACTTTTTCAACGATTGTGGATTAAATACAATATTTAAATTAAAAAAAAAAAAAAGTAAAAAATAAACATTAATGTTGTACAAAAATTATCAATATTCATAATCCAAAACGTTAATTTTAATTCGAAAGGTCGTAACAATGTAGAGTTAGTATTTGTTTTGTTCTCAAATGACTTATTTTAAACTCGGTTTTATGTTACCTATTGAAATCACATGATGACTTAATTCGGTTTCAAATCTCCGGTAACGAACTTAATTCTCTGCCGAGTCATAGTTAGTATTCTAGATTCCAAAATATTTCGGCGATAATAATAATATTTTTAAATCTGTTTTTCAGGCGGTTATATTTATTTATTGGATTTGTTGTGCAACTCGACTGTGTACGATGTAAGGTTGAAAACGACCGAATTATTTAGCCGTTTGTTGTACGATAAACTATCGGGTCCCCGAGTCAGATTAGCGTTAGGCCATTTTCTGCCGCCCTCAATTTGTGATACGTTAAAGGATTCTCCTAGTTCCGTGCTGCCGTTGTTGGACAGCATTCAAGAGAATCCAGAACTGGTGTGGAACGATAAAATCAAAAAGAAAATTTATAGCGTTATTAGGAAGTATGCGAAAAGGTAAGAATGTCACTTGCCGGCTGTTCGTTTGTTTCTGAACTTTTGACTCAAATTCGTTAATATTCTTTCGCATTTTTTTTTTCTTTTGTTTGGAGAGAAAATTTTTCTGAAGTCCGTTCTCTCGTACTTGAAAATCTCCTTTGAAAACTTGCTGGAGATTGATTAAAAAATTAAAAATTCTAAATAAGTTCTTATATTTATCTTTGTGTTTTTTTTTTTTTTTTTTTTGTTTTTTGTGTAAACTTTTATTGAAATTCGATACTTTTTAGCCAGAATTTCATCTAAAATTTACAGCAAACAGCTGAATGTAGAGAATCGAAAAAATTAATGTACCAGCTGATCATTTTTTTTTTTTTTTCTATGAATAAACGTAAATATTTTTCTTGTGAAAGTCAATTTTCGATTTTTTAATATCCTTCAACATTGTGCGTAGATTACATGAAATGCAGCGCAATAATCCGCAGACACAGTTCAAGCCTCCGGATGAGGGAGTGTTGCCTGCGGACATAACTACAGAAGTGGTAGTCGGTGGCGTTTACCTTAGACTGTTCGTCCAAAATCCTGGATGGAATGTTCGTCGACCTAAAGAATTTCTCAGTGAATTATTCGATTCATGCCTCAGTGTGATGATCAAAGATCAGGTAGGATAACCGTTTTGAAAGTTTTCATTTTCTTTTTTTTGTTTGAAGTTTTCATTATGTCTAGCTGTACATTTTTAGCATTTTGTCTGACGTTTTTTCGGGAAGAAGTATTGGGTAAATTGTCTCGAAGTGTTAATACGACTGTTTCAGCATTTTAATGTTTATAAAAAACAAAAAACAAAAAATCACACTGCCAACCTTCATTCTTCAAAATACAAATTTTAGCTTAACGAGTTTCAATTCCACGATGTGTCCCACTACGCATCCTTTTTTTTTTTTTTCACTCGTTTCTTTCTCTCTTTTTTCAGTGTGATAAATTAGAATTATATACAACGTCAATTGTGCGATTATTAGAAGCGCAACAAAATCTCTGTGATCACGTACCGTCTCTTGGTTACATTCCAAAGTTGTGCCTTCAGCTGTCTTCTCACTCGAATCCGAGCATACCCACCGCTGCTGTTACCATACTGCATCAACTGTCTGTAAATGAGGTAAGTCTGTTAGACTTGACTTATTCAGGCATAATAACGTTTCATCATTGCATGACGATAAAAATTATGAAAATTCTGATTTGATTCGCGTCGTACGTTCCGTGCAGGCATGCGTTAACAGCATATCCCAGACGGAATGTCTGGCTCCGATGAAGTTGGCCATGAAACAGTGTAGCGGCATTATCGACCTCGCATCTGAAACGCTGAGCCGTCTTTTCCTCTCGAAAAAAGACAATTTAGTCAAACAGGTAAAGGCACTAACTTTTTTTTTATTTCCTCGAGAGCAACGAATTTTACTTTCGACCTTTTTAGTTCGAGTGTAAAATTATACGAACATTCTTGGAAGCAAATTAGGAGAAACAGGGACCAAATAAGTTCGTGAAAATCGAACGTTTGGGTTTAAATTTATGTTGTGCGAGTACACGGTACGCCGAGGCCGGTTATACTATACTGTATGGAGTTGAAGCTGAGTTAATTTGACGTTGATTGGAACTCATTTGTTCGTAGTATATGAAGCTTTGAAATTAAATTAATTCTAATCCTGAGGTTAGACTTTACTTTCTATAGTACAACATACTCCAAGGCCTGAGAGGAAGAAAGTACTTACTTGCTTATACATATTTAATTAGTTTTTTTTTGTCTTTATCTATGGAATTCCTTGATGTTCAGTCCTTTATAGGAAAATTCCTTCGAAAAAATAAATAAATAAAATACGAGGGACGTTCAAAAATTGACTGTCCTTATTTTTTTTCTCCTGTATCGGGCAACACTGGAGTAGGCGCTTTCGGCTTTCGTGTAGAGTAGGGTTTTGAAAATTCAGGATTTTTTTTTACGTAACATTATTATGTGCTGTGTTTCATCGACTGGAATATGAAATTCCCTTTCTTCATCGCGTCAAATATGAAGTGACCCTTCTGCAGGACAATAATGGATCTCACAGTTCTGGAATCACCCAATGGCTCCTCAGATCCTCAAAGTGAGATGTTTTCCCCTTTTTATTAGACTCCCCTAACCTAGCTCTTTTCTACTTCCACTTCCGTCGACATGAAATGTGGTCGTCAATTTTTCAGCTGCTGCACAGACTTGAGCTTTATTTTCCAACTTTCTTCCTCTTAAATTTTTCTCAAGCTGTGGCAAACTGGAAAAAAGAGAAAAATTGGAAAGTGCAAGGGTAGGGGAATCTTGTGGGAGGGAGAAAACATCTGATTTTAAAGATTTGAAGAGCCATTAGATGATGGCAGAACTGTGAGGTCGGTTATTGTCTTGCAGAGGGTCACTTTACATTTGGCGGGGTGAGGAAGGGTCGAGTTTCAAATTCCACCCGATGCAACGCAGCACAAGAAAAACAAAAATTCTGAGTTTTTATAACCCTCCTATGCATAAAAGTCGCAAGGACCTATAACAGTGTCGTCCGATGCATTAGAAAAAAAAAGAAAGAAAAGTTAATTCTTGTAGGAGCTCGAATTTTCATTACACTTAAATAGAAATTGTAAGGAAAATTCTCAAAAACTTACTGAACGTTAGACATAGGTGTACTAAGAGAAAAGCAGATTTCATGAGTGTGTTTATCTGCTATTCAACTGTTTTTAATGAATTCACTTAAAATTTTAGAAAAATATGCCAAAAATCTACAATTTATACGTTTTTTCTTCTACAAAATTCATTTTTTTATATTTATGTACCTATTTAACCAACATTTGTCGTATTATTTAGTAAAAATAGCTAAAATCGGAAAGTTGCCTAGAATTCGTAATAATATCTCTAGGATCCATTTTTTTCTTGGTGCATGAATTCCGTAGAAATCAGCACGCCTTTAAATTATGTAGGTTGTGTAATTAATGGTATATGATTTCTTAGGACCGAATAAAGGACCGATATTAAAGTGCTAAGTGTGACCTGAGAACTTCTTATCGTATGCAATTAATTTTTACTGGTATGCGAAAACAAAGTTTACTGTCAGATGAGAAGATCATTTTTCTAATCCTTGAGTACTGGTCGGACTAGTGCGAGAATATTTCTTACATTTTTATGGTAATGTAACGTTTTTGCATAACGTAAGAAATACTCGAATAATTTGTAAATCACAGTTAAGTGAGTTGATACCATTCGGTCATTCGACCTTCATTAACAAACCAATAGTACATTTTAGAATAATTTTTAAAAATTTTAGCTCAAATTTGAAACATCTTCTCGTTTTTTCTGTCATTTCTGAGGCGTAACGTTTGAGGAAGTCCGAAAAAATTCGGATTTTTTCACATTTGTTTTGGAACGGTTTTGAAAAAATTCGGAAGTTCGCCTACGAAAATAATGAGATGAAATCTGTGATCGTACCATGCCCTATAATATCGATCAATCCATACCAAGTTCATGCTGTGCTAGTCTTTTTTTCTCGAAACAGTCTGCTGAAGTTTCATCAAAAAATGTATATATTTAGTTTGCGGAATTCCCGGCAGTTTCAAAAAATGATGTGAGATTCCGCTCTGCGAGATTACAATCTGTGGTGTGATTTTTATGAGCTTCTTCGTTGGAGGTGGTTGTAAAATTGAATGCTATAAAATTGGAAATGCGGATGAGAGGCGTAAAAGAGAGTGATAAACGAGCATCGCGTCGAAGCAGTTTTACTTCTTTGACGCGTTATTCCTAACGATGAACACGTCTCTCATTGCTTTTTTCCTTTTATGTTCGCAGGCATTAGATACCGAGTTGATTCCTTACCTGCTGCAGCTCCTGGATGGCCGACTGGATGGAACGGAGAACAGCGCTCGCACGAAGGCGCATATCGTGAAAACGTTGAAGCATATGACGCACAGCTTGGCTTACGGAAATTCGGTTATTAGTATTCTGGATCGATCGTCGGTGTGGTCCATGTACCGGGAGCAGAATCACGATCTCTTTCTAACCAATACGAATTCGTTACCGTATCTTACAGGTTCGTGTGTACGCGTATACAATATAATTTGCTCACGTCTGGAAGGCTTGGTAGTGATTCGAGAACTGAAAAATCGGATACGAGTAATGTAGGCCTAGCTGGTTTCGAGTTAATGTTTTTCTTCGGACCTTTGAGCGAAGTTGTCTGGAAATTCGTGAAAAACGTACCTAATGCTAATTTGACACTGCTGAAATAGTACTCCACTCAACTAGTTCGCAACACAGGTGATTGTCGATGAGTTGTGTTGTTGCAGCACGAGCCACAGGCGAATGTTGTAATCGCAACGAGTTGATTTTCACGAGTGTCCTCTATGTATTTAATACTCTGCGCCTAGAACACGATCATAACACATCCATGATAGCATATGATAACACAAATAAAAACATACTTTTTAGCTCTGTTTGATAGGATTACATTAACTTCACCAATCTACACCGGTAGGGATATTCCACAACATTTGTGGAATCGCCCTCTTAGTGTAGGTTGGTGTAAGTTGGTGTACTTATCAAACAGAGCTTTTGTCTCAACGTAGACTCTTCTGATAAAAAACATTTTTTCTCTGTAGGTTTTTTCAGTGATTTTGGAGAACGGTATTTTTCAACAGGAATTGTATTATTACACGTCAGTGTGAATGATTTTTTACATTAAATGATGGTAAATAAAATCAATACTGCTCATCTTTTACTCAAAATTATTGTGAAAAAGCATTAATTCAAGATTTATTTAAAACTTTGTTAGAAGGATTCGTGTTCATTTTCTGATTTTCAATGCTTACAAAAATATCTGCTTGATGTAAGCCACTTTGATGTCGAATCCCAATAAGATTTCTCTTTCCCATTTCATTTACTCGCATTCAAACATTGATGTGTTCCAAAATTGACTCTAGTGAGGTTCCATTATGATAGAAACAGTAAAAGGATGTTGTGGGGATGTGAATATATATGCCCACATCTTCACAGACTATAAACAGAATTATCGTAGCCACGTGGTAGAGTTGTCGCTTTTAAACATATAGGTTGCTGGTTCAGTTCTCCACGCTGGCAACCTACAGAAATGATGACCCCAACATGATTATCGGGTGGTTGTTTAGTCATGAAAATGCTAACCTAGTGAAAATTTTTTGCTGAGTGATAAGTGCGACTGTTATGCTTTTGTCAGGCTATCTTATAGCTGATTCTACAAATGTAAATCAGACTTGACTTAGTGAGAAATTGCTTCCAATGAAATAAATACAGTCCGAAATTTGAAAGGGTCTTCGGACTTGAAAAATTTTTGTGAAATATTTTTCCAAAAATTTTGAGCTTCAAAAATAAATTGAAAAATCCACCTTTTGAAATTGGAGAAACAAAATAATCTCAAAATCTCTAAAAACAACTAAAATTAAAATCAGTAAACAGGATAAATTGAATCTTCGCAATTGTACAATCATTCGTCCAGATCTTTTGAAGGGAGATGAATTAAATATTTAAATGCTGGATGAAACTGTGGCTGAAAAATTAGCTAGAGAGGCTGCAGAATTAGAATCTACCCAGCAAAAAAAAATTCTGGATAATTATGTATAGAAAGCAACAAAGTTTTTAAATAATTCAAATTTGAAAATAAAAGAGATGAAAAAGTTGAACCGATTTAGTAACCAGAATTCCTGTTGGAAAATGTTGAAACCTGGTTCATTCAACTAACGGGATGCTTTCGATTGGAAAGCATTCCTAGAGGAGAAAGATTATGACAATTCTGTGAAAATATGCCAACTCAAATAATAAATGCATGTCCTGATATTATGGAATGACCTGACGGTGAAGAGGACCCATTACCAATGCTTTATGAACAAAATTAGGTTGACCTTTAGAAAAACTAAGTGGTGAAATCAGAGAGCTAATGTATGGAATGGCAATGGGTGATGATAAAACAACCACGTATATGATAAAATTGATAAAAAAAGGAGACAATCATGTATCGCTAGTGGTCATAGTAGATTAATTCTGTCAGCAATTACTAACTCAAATAATTCAGTCTCTCGATGCTTTACATTTTACTGAAGTGAATACCAAGGAACAACTAATGACTTTGGTTAAAGCAGCAGAAACTGCAATACAGTATCATGGTAAAACCATGGTTAGTGCTGTAGTTGTGTCAAACACTATAAGTAATGAATTAAGTAAACATAAAGCTGAAATAGCAGCTTTGAGGTTGGAAACTAAACACCAAAGTAATAACACCAATCGAAATAAAACTTATAGAAATGGTAATCCCGATGTGATTGTTAACACACTCCCCTCTGCAGAGTGGCATCGAGCCATGATGGCATAAACTAGTACTGTGGGTTTGTCAGTTTCCCCGCATAGCAGCAGCTTAGCTCTACCCTGTGTGCGTTGTTGTGCTGCAACCACAGCCTCAGTGCTGGGGGAGTGGTTGTGGGGATGTGAACATATATGCATGCACCTTTACAGGCTGTTGGCGACATTGTAGCCATGCGGTAGCATCGTTGCTTTTAAACATGTAGGTTGCCAGTTCAATTCCCCTTACTGGCAACCTACAGATGTGTAGATTTTGAATTTTAAGTTAATTCGATTTAATTAGGGGAGGAATTCTATTATGTCCCATTTTCAAACAAGCGATAATAACAATTTACCTTCTTCGTTTAATTTTTGTAAGTTGTTGAACCAGGATATGCTCGATAATGCAGGTTGAATTTTTACATCTTGGGAATTGGTATTAGTTGAAAATTGGGAATTAATTTTTCACATTCTCCATAATTCATTTTTTAAGTTATTGTTGTGATTTCGTAGGCTAAAGCCAGATACATGTGGAAGTCGGCCTTTGAGTTAAATTGGCATGTAAACTTCAGAAGTTTCTTTTCGGTTGAAATACAATTTTTGTAAATATCAGTTTCGAAATGTTCATTTTTGTTGGGAAAAATTTTTCTGAATTTTGAAAAATAATTTTTTCTGAAAAACTGCTGTTGTGAGTATCGTTGGATTGCGGTATGTGGTAAAGGTGCTATTAAGACCCGCCAATTACGAATTTTTTCGTAATGTTTCCTATGCAATAAATGTCGAAATACTCGATCAAAAATTTTTTAAAATAAACGTACACTCCTCGAAGGACAAATTTTACTATTTTTTGATAAAATATTCCACATATCGTGGTCCCATTTAATATACGACGTACATTAATCTCAATATTGGTCGATTGGTGGAACATATCAAAAATTTTGATTAACATTCGAGTTGAAATTCCAAACAATTCTCAGACTGCAAGCTCTCCTCGAAAAGATATGGTCTTCTTAAATAATTAGGTTTTAAAAATAACTTTATATTTTATACTTAGCTAACCTAGCTTACTGCAACCCCTCAAAATTCACCTTTTTTCATTTGTAACTTGATATTTACTAAAATTAAATGTTAGCCTCGAAGTAATCTCCGAAGAAAAAAATAGTCCGACAGATTCGAAGGCCAATTAATTTTTCGTGTTTACCCGCCCATAGCCTTTTGGGGTAGTTGTAATTTGGTGCTTGGGTCCATTGTCCACCGTGCAAGTCGAGGGAAAACAGACCCGAACAAAAAGCTCGTATCATTTTGCTCCTGAACTCTCGGTGAATGCAACCGTTTTTTATTTTTAGGTGGTTTAGCTCCTACTGGCGGATACTTAACTCAAGGCAGTTCGACTGTGATGCCAAGTGTCCCTCCACCGTTGAATGATGAAGAGTAATTATCAACGATATGTGCGTATCTTCAAAATTCTGTGTTTTTATATGTGATATATATTGTTTATTATTTATTTTGATGTAATCGCTTCTGTGTAATTTATGTTTCGTTTGTTTACCTGTTTGATTTTATACATATCTCATTCATACGTACGTTGAATACATGTGTATGAAAGCATGTATCTATGTACTTATAAGTTTTTTTTTTTTTTAACATAAATTTATACTAGATTTTTTCAATTGTTTTATTGATGAATTAAGAGATATCCGTTGATGTGAAATATTTGATTAACTTAGAAGTTTTTGGTAATTGAATAAAATGAAGTTGGGAGAAAGAGAAAAAATTCGAGATTTGCGATCACTAATCTTTTTACCCTCTACTTTTAGTTAAAAATGCTTATGTGAAGAAGACATCAACTATGAATGATTTTAAGTTTTTCCAAACCGAAGCGAAGCTTTCAGTGCTAAGGTGTGAATCCCCACCACCAAATAAAATTATAAAAAAACTATACTTACTATTGTTAAAAACAAAAAACAGAACTTCTGATTTTCATTCAAGGAAAAAAGACAGCGCCAGCCCTCTTTACTGCAGTATGCCAACGCTGGTGGCACTACACCACACAAAACAAACTAATGGTGTTGATTTTTTTTTAAATCTGATCTCGAAAAAGTCGATATTTTTGATTTTCAGAATTTCGATCAATCAGACAATTTCGCAGAATCGAGTCAATTTTTTTTATGTCAATTTCTCAATTTTTTTTTTTAATAACCTATCACTATGCTAAATTAAATCGTCTTCGTCTTTCTTCATGTAAATTTCACTAACTTCGTTTAGTGGCGTAAGTTTTTCAAAATTTTTCAATTGATTTGTATCATTTAATGGAAAAGAGAATAACTTAAAAAATTGAAAATTCATTTATCAATCTTAAATTTTGTTTATGTAAGAAAAGCATATAAGGAACCAAGTTAGAGCAAAATACCCATGAAGAAAGACCATTGAGATGATTCAATTTAGCATGGTGTGTCATGGCTACGGCCACGAGTCCTGTGCGCACTAGCGATGCGCAGAGGACTCGACATGACTGTAGATACTGGGCTGAGGCGACGCTAAAGAGTTGTTCCACAACCAGGTGCGAGCTAAGGTGTGTGACAACGAACATATTTTATTCGTCCTTGTGACGTTAAACCATTATATTAAGTAAACTCCTCCACTACATGGTAGCAGGAGCACAGTGTTTTTCACTGGACCTCGAATTTTATGATTCGTTTTCATCGAAATTTGATTTCGCAAAATCGAAATTTAACTTACAAAATTCAAAATGTAATTTCGAATATCGAAATCTAACTTCGAAAATCGAAAATTAATTTCGTATCCAACCGCAAAAAACGGAAAAATTAATTTTTTTGAGGCCCAACATACGGTTTGACTTGAACTGAAACAATACGCTTCTACCAGTCAACAACTCTCATCCGTACGTCGTACGCAATTAACAGTCTCGATAAGAATTAGCCTAACAGTTAAACCCAAACCTAAACAGTTTGACTTATTCGAGACTGGACTTCAAGTCAATCATAATTCCCTATACCCCGTATGGTAATACATTTCCTAATTGTCAATTAGTATAGAAATGACTCGTAATTGCCGCTACTAAATAGCTAACGGAAAAATAACTTACAATAATTTTTCCGCCACCCCCAGCGCCATTTATTACGTAAATTATTCTCATAAATAAAAAACATCGAATTCCAAAATTCGTCCTAAAAATATTTAGGCTGTATCAAATACAGAAACATTGCTAAATGTTAGCGCATCTGTGTCACTGTCCTTCAAAACGAGAGAGATAGAAAAAAATATATTACTATCCCTGTCTCTCTCGCACTCATGCATTTGAAAAACAATCCTTAATAGAGACACAAACGGCATATAATTCGATCAAATTTCTTCAAAAATGCGACGATTGTGACAAAAACAAAAGACTTGGTTCAACCAATCGGCTCTCACCAGCCGCTGGACGATTGAACATCGTATGAGTTTTTTGTGTGAACACACACATACGCAAAAAGGATCGTAATCCTTTACTCAATTACGCACACAAACGTAATTTGTGCATTGTGCTGCAACAGCAGCGACAACAACGTGTTCAACACAACATACCATAATGTACGAAAAGACACACGATTATCTTCACTTTCTATCTGATTTGTGAAGAGATCATAGTGCGTTCTATCATTAATTGCATTTCGCATTGATTTTAATAATGTTTATTAAAATGTTTTTTGTAATTAGTTACGTAATTTTAATTAACACTCCCCCCCGGAGTGTAGTGGCGAAGTTTCCGCAAGGTGCAGCCATTCAAAAGCAGGAAAACCGTAAGTACACTTACGCCTCATTATAACCTTTAGCAAAATTTCTAAAGTGAAGCCATATTTGAAATATGCATTCGTAACCGATTGTTACGAGACTAAATCTCAGTTATACGGACTTAAAGTAATTTATTTCTATTGTATATTCTTATAATTTATTATAATTTCAATAGCCAGTCCGAAAATTTTATAACCGGCTAAGATCGCATATCGATCTTAGCACAAAATTTAGTCAATTTGTGCGTAATTTAATTACGAATCAAAATCTGTTTGTCGCCCCAGGGTCACACCAAAATTTTTTTTGGGACAAGACCCTGGAAACCAAACTGACTTCGAAAAACTTATCCATTTCTTGAAAATCGAAAATGATGTTTTCGCATACGGGTCATGCCTGATTTTTCGTTTTTTTTCTAAAGACTTAGAAAAAATTACACTCGAAATTCATCTTCTCTTTTCGCCAAACTCAAAAATGATGTTTTTGCCCACGGGCCATGCCTGATTTTTTGTTTTTTCTAAAGACTTGGAAAAAATATTAACTTCAAAAATAATCTTCTCTTTTCGTTAAATGAAAAAGACCTTTTTGCCTACGGGTCAAGCCCGATTTTTCATTTGTCCTAAAAGACTTGGAAAAAATTTTTTAGAAAATTAGATTTCTGAAAAATCGATAAAATCAAGTAAAAAGCAATTTACGATTTCTGTTATCGATCAAACGCATAATACATGGTAAAAATTTGTAACATCGGTTACGTCCCTCCCCTTATGCGACAATACGGCAGGCGTTTATAGAAATAAGCCACCGTAATATCAATGAAAAATTGTTTCATTGACCTTCATTAGAATTTAGGCTAATACTACGAACGCAATAATCATTCTTATTCGATCGCATCCCCGTTTTCGATCGATAGACATAATACCTACAAAGATAAAAAAGGATAAATTTTTTTTTCTTTCGTTTTCATTTTCTTTATAGAACATGAACCCAAAAGAAATTGCAAACATGTCGCGTGGCGACGAAATTGACGTCCTCCTCGACCCAGAATCACTGTTGATGGAAGAGGAGGAATCGACGGAAGCATCAACCTCCCGTCAACAGGATGCAACCCCAGTACCTCAACCAAGTTGGGTGGATGAAATAGAAGAGGAGGAGCTGTGCAGAGTGGCGGCAATAGTACCAAGCGCACAACCGTCGCCAGGATGCAAAACAGTACAGCCTGTACCAATGGATGTCCAACCCAGAAGCTGGGCGTCCACTCAAGCAACCAGTGACAACACGGATAGTGAGGATGAACGACAACAGTTCATCGTCGTACTGGAGGACGCTGAAGAGTACGCCCAATCTCTCAAAAGAAAAATAGACGTACCAAACGTACCTGAGTACGAATTAAATGCATTGTCCAACGAAGACAATGCAATTGAGGCAACAGTTAAGGACCTCGAGTACGTTCTGAGAGGCCTCGCAAGAGAAAACTTGCGCAGGGCCCGACAGGTGAAACGAAAATTGTTGGTGCTGCAGTCAGCAATCAAATCAAAAGTACAACAGCATCAACTTCAGCAACCAGGACCCATACTGGAGGTACGTGAAAACGCTGACGAGCAGCGTCGTTGGGAGGAACAGGCACGCTGGGATGCCAGGGCCCTTGAACTGGCAAGAGAGCTTGGCGAAGCTCTGCGCAAGGAGGCCAACACACGAAAGGTATTGACCACCTCGCAGAAAAAAGTACGAGAGCTCTCTACCCTAGTCCATGAGGATCTTGGCATCCAGGCTGCGGAATTCATTCACCAGTACCTACCCAACGCAAAAAAGGCATCCGAACGCGAACGTTCGCCACCACCACCACCACCAGCGGCTCCTTAACAACAAACCCCGACAAGGGGTGAACGAGGCCAGCCTGGGATGGTTACAGGTAATGAAAATTCAATTTCAATTGAAAACGTAACATTACCTGAAATAAATGAGGGAGAACCAAGCCCAAAAAGGCTCTGTTCCCAACAACCCTCCTTATCCCAAACTTATTATCAAACATCCGACACATCGTGTTGTGAACTATCGCAAAACCCGATAGAAAACAAAATACCCCTAGCAGTAGAGATGGACTCAAACTCCATCGAAAAACCACCATCCGAAAATTATATTTCAAAATGCTGGGAACATGATCCACAAGATCAAGTTGATGCAGGGTTTGCAAACCTCAAACCTCCTAAATTTTATTTAGAAAAGTGGGATGGTGATATTCTAGGTTATCCTGGGTTTATTAACGGATTTAATAAATACGTTAATAAACGAAATGACATCGCCATCCCACAAAAAATTAACCTACTGCAAGGGGCCCTACCAAAAATTTTGGTAGAAAAAATTAGCCATTTTTCCCCAGATAACGTTGGCTACATCTAACGCCTAAAATTCCTAGATAGTAGGTATGGAGACGAATCTAAGATTCGAGCTGAAATGTGGTTAAAAATAACCACATACTCAACAACCACTAACGATACAACATCAATCCTAGATACGTTAGACACCCTCACAATTATGGTAGATAGATATCGCCTACTTGCAAAAGTTATTGATGAGGAACAACTATTCAATATAGTTATCAAAAAATTCCCCCCTCGATCTTACCAAAACACTTTAAAAAGTACAAACGCAATGTTAAACATTTGTTCGAAGCGGTTAGATCATTCATTAAAATTAGAGAATTATCGGAGCCTATCTGTACCTATGTACCAAAAAAGGTCGATAAACCTAATCCACCAACACAAAATAAAAATCCTTCTCAACCTAAAGGCAGGAGAAATTTTGCGATTATTTCAACAGAAAAGAAACCGAATGAAAGAGGACAGAACAAATCCAATCCTCGAAAACGACCAGCCCAACATTCGAATTGCACAAACAATAGGGATACTAATGAAAATTTATCTAATACAGATGCAGATGGAATCGTATGGGTTCAACTACCATCTGGCAGACAAATCCCGGCATCGACGGTATGCATGCCTGAGATGCCCAACACACCGTGTATCTTCTGATCATCACGCTCACCTATGTTGTAAGAAGAACACGCTAGAATCTCGACGTGCACACTACCAGCGATATCGATTGTGTACCCGCTGTACACAATCACACCCCGGTACGCAGTACTGTAAAGCGCTGCCGCCAGCAAATTGCCGTTGGTTCCGCTGCGGAAGTTCGGAGCATCACTCCAACCTTTGCCCGGTGATCGACTATCCAATCACGGAGGGCAAAGTGATGGCTTGGATACAGATGCTTTGCGATTGCAAACAATACCTACCACGAGGTAACCTGTTTGATTAAACAGCAAGAAATATTACCTATTCTCGATCCTGAACAAACTGTAACATTACAGACAACTGCAGCTTCCGAAGAAGACACCAGTAATATCGTTGCGCAGCAACCCTAAGAGGATGATAACCTGAGTTCCACATCCGGAGTTCCAGTGTTAAGTAAGTGCTTATCATTTTTTAGTATTAAAGATACTGACGCTCATTTCTTAACGTTTTCATTGTACATTCTCGCTCCAAACGATAAAGAACCAGTAAAAATTAATGGCTTTTTTGATTGTGGAAGCAAACATAGCTATATGTTTTACACATATGCCTATGAACATCTCAGACAAAATTTTTCTGAATTCGCTGAAACAATCAAATTTCGTGGCCTAGCTGGACAAATGTCAAAACAAATTCGCACACAAATTGTAAAATTTGAACTATTCAAACGCGATGGAACTAAGGTTCAAATGGAAGCCAATACGGTCTCACACATCGCGAATACCCTTTCCGAATTTGATTTTGATGAATTTAAAAACCGTTATCCACGATATTCCAATATCAATTTTTCAGGTTTGGATAGAGAATCTACGATACATTTATTAGTTGGTAATAATTACATGTGGTCATTTATAAAGCACATCAAACACTTGTCACCAACCCTAACCTTAATCGAAACAGATTTTGGAAAAATGTTAGGAGGATTTTTAGGAAAACCAACCGAATGTGAACCATCATTTTTTACATCCCCAGAAAGTATCGAAAATTTTTGGAAATTGGATACTTTAGGGATTGAAACCAAAAACTTAGTTGAGGACGATGCTGAAACAGAAGCATTGCACTTATTTTATAAAAATATAAAACTAGTGAACAATAGGTATCAAATCAAATGGCTATATTTGTATAGCCCACCACCCCTAGTCAACAATAGACAGTTAGCATTCAAACAATTAGAAAGACAATTGCCTAAATTGCAGAAAAATCCTGAATTTTTCGTAAGATACGATCAGTATTTTACCTCACTAATCGACTTAGAAATGATTGAACCTATCGAGAACGATAGACCCGCAGAAGTGGTACACTACTTACCACACAAGGGTATCTACGATCCAACAAAAAGTACTCCGCTCAGAGTAGTTTTTGACGGATTGGCCAAAACAAAAAAGTCTAACTTGTCCCTAAATGACTGCATGCATAAAGGAAAAGTACTATTAGCGGATCTAATAGCAATGCTTGTAAGTTTTCGTAAGAACCCTTACGCAATAATCGCTGATATTAAAAAAGCGTTTCATCAAATTGGATTGCACCCAGATGACAGAGATGTCACACGCTTCCTATGGATTAAAAATCCTAACAATCCCATGACCAATAACTATCTAGTAACATTTCGATTCTTTCGTGTTCCCTTCGGAATCATAACAGCACCATTCTTACTCGCAGCATTGCTATTACATCACTTCCGATTGGTCGACATAGAGTTCCATGACAAGTTCTTAGAACGATTTTACGTTGATAATTTAATTGTTTCCGTACCAACGTACGAAGAAGTGAAAAAATTATATATAAAATCCAATAAATTATTCAACGATATCTCCACGGAACTCGCCCAATGGGGCACCAATTGCAAACGGCTAAGGAAAGATTTCAACCCACAACACGCATTAAGCATCCCAATCATCCAAGTGCTTGGCCTATATTGGGATATGGACCAAGATGTACTTTACATGCCCAAACCAAAACCGTTTACGTCTCCATGGACGAAACGCACATTCCTTAGGGTACTATCATCATTCTATGACCCTTTAGGTTTGTTTGCACCAGCATTCGTTCCATCAAGAATGTTCATGAAAGTACTATGGTCCAAGGGATTGAAATGGGACAAAATAATCCCAGACGATCTCGAACCAACAGCTACTGAGATAATTACTGATCTCAGCAACAGCCTCAACTATTGTATACCTAGACAATTCTATCTAGGAACTTATGATCTGAATACCTGTCAACTACACGTATTCGTAGATGCATCACAAGTAGCGTACTCCATGGCAATATATATCAGATTTAGCAACACTAAATCGAATTGCCATGCAGTATGATTTGTAACAGGAAAATCACGCGTAACACCTATGCGACCGATCACAATTCCTAAACTCGAATTGATTGCAGCACTCATAGGTGCACGTGGACTACATTCCCTACATAAACCACTCGGTTTACAGAACGCACCAACATTCTTGTGGTCTGATAGCAAATGTGTTCTCACATGGCTGTTAGAAAGAAAAGTCCACCCACAATTCGTAAAAAATAGAGTCGACGAAATAAAAAGTATAAAACCTGTCAAATATAGATATGTCCCATCAACGGACAACCCAGCTGATATTGGCTCACGTGGTTCCTCTATCCATAAACTCTCTGAATCATTATGGTGGTCTGCCCCAACCTGGCTATCCCAAGATGAAAAATCTTGGCCAGAAACCAATTTGAACATAATCGAAAGCTTACCAGACGAACCAACCAAAATAGATACGCCTGTATTCCACACAATGAAAGAAGTATTATCTTCTACTTCTAAACAATCAACGTCAATAACACTTGACGATGAATCAATTTTTGACAAACGTCATCCTGCAAAATATTTAAGGCAGATGAAATCAGCAAAAAGATTCATTCCACACTTCTTCATTGGTCTTAATACAGATCAATGTGAAGTTACACTACCAGAACCTGAGGTTCTGTCTCAACAGGTGGATAGCTGATCCACCAAACCAAAGTCAGCCACTTGATTTGACAATCACCAAATCATGCTATATTCTGAAAGATGAAATACCTTTCGAAAGTTTCATACATCCACCATTGAACACTCCGTTCAACATAGATATCACAAAATTCAATACTTTATCTAAACCCGTACGCACATTCCTACAATGTATAGAAGCCGTACGATGATTTAGTAAACAACGAATAAGGAGGAAAAGATTAATTTCACCTTATGCATCGTTAGATTTCACCTTTCATTTTGCTCTACTCTGCTTTATCAGAGCTGACCAAAAGAAATATTTCGGAAAATTACACGAGGTATTAGAAAAACAAAATCACCCTCCGTACGTCTTGTACGAAAAATTTTATATCCTGATTGATCCATCTGGGATATTACGTACAGTAAATTATCTACCCGATATCGAGTACGCAAGAGACATGCTATCACCAATCCTGATGCATCCTAAGTCTCACTTAACAAAATTAATTCTGATGCATACACATCTGAAAAACGTACACTCCGGTACAAAATTTACCATAGCCGACTTTAGAAGACACTATTTTGTGCCAAAGTCACTAAAAGTGTTACCTCAAATTTTAAAGAAGTCGTGCACGCTATGTAAAAAAGCTGAAACAAGACTGTTTAAACAACCAACTTTTTCAGCACTACCAGACTTTTGCCTGGTACCTTTTGTAAATCCATTCACCTACACAGGTGTGGACATATTTGGCCCATTCATGGTATTTGACAAATACCTGCCAAAAACGAAAGCACAGTTGGCAACACCAACTACACCACCCATCAAAAATTGGGTGTTGATCTTTACGTGCCTGTCCACCAGAGCAGTACACCTACTCTCAGTGTCAAACTTGACTACGGAGGACGTATGGACAGCGTTCTTAACATTTTTTGCTGACAAAGGCACGCCAAAAGTTATCTTATCCGATAACGCAGCGCAATTCCACCTAATTGCGACTTACTTACCAGAGTACTGGAAAACGTTCACTGAAGAACAAAAAATAAAACCTAGCTTAGATGAAAGAGGCATTAAATGGCACTTCATCCCAGCTAAGGCACCATGGTATGGTGGAGTTTATGAACGACTGATTGGCACTATAAAACAAGTGTTTTATAAAATCAACGGTCAAGATTCAATCTACAAACATACCTTTCAAGCGAGCTTGAAAGATATACAAACAATGGTCAACAGAAGGCCACTATGCCCATCTCCAGATGAGCTAGAGCAGTTGACATTAACACCCGCACATTTC
Organism: Ericerus pela; assembly: GCA_011428145.1. Lineage (NCBI taxonomy): Eukaryota > Metazoa > Arthropoda > Insecta > Hemiptera > Coccidae > Ericerus > Ericerus pela. The sequence goes on along the minus strand of WOFM01000052.1, from coordinate 25,046 downwards.
ATGCGAGCCAACTTAGGTCACCTAAGCAATCCAATTAATGAATCGAATAAAGATCCAACTCCTACAGCTAAACAGCTTATGGATATTTGGAAGCTCGACCAAGATTACCTAACAAACCTTTGGTTAACTTGGAAGAGACAATATCTCTTATACTTAAGAGATAGACCACCAACTGCGCTCTCCAATCCAGGGTGCACGGTACCATTTGTACCAAAAGTAAACGACATAGTACATGTTTTGGACTACACATCCAAACCTGGCGTTTACAAACTTGCAAAAATCATTGATTTAGAGAAATCTCGTGATGGACAAGTCTGTCACGCAAAAATGGAATTCTCAAGCAAGCAAACATCTACAAGACCTCTCAAGTTCTTGGCTCCATTGGAGTTGAATGACAGAGATGTAGATAAACTCAATACGTAGTATCGTACCTCTGATAGATCTCTCCTGATTATGACAAAAATAGACTGGACTGACAAGCCAAATTACTGACTTTAGGGTACGCCATAATTGGACATTATACTCCTAAAAATGGTATAACTACGATTTTTTGGCACCCACTATTACTGTCATGTGCTTTATAAACAGCTACGGGTAATAGGTGGCAGAGTGCACTACTTAACTAAGCATTGTTGATGTTTATATGACTCGCTAATTCCTAAATATTCCCTTACAGAATCTGTGATCTACGGCCAATAACTCATCTCATCCTCTCAGATGCAGCGTCCGTCGATCGAAACGAACTTTCATTGAAAGTCTCACTTTCTTGTCACTACGCTACGCCGTAAAATTTGTTCCTATTTTCTTATAATTTCTGTAAATACCTATTTTTAGCATGTTCCTATATTATAATTGTTGTCTTTATTGTTTTTAATAATAAAATAACATTTTATATATAAACGTGTATATCTAATCTTTATTATAGATTTCAGGTGAATCTTCGGAGGTGGCTACCGATGGCCATCCAGGAACACCGCCCCCAGTGTCATGGCTACGGCCACGAGTCCTGTGCGCACTAGCGATGCGCAGAGGACTCGACATGACTGTAGATACTGGGCAGAGGCGACGCTAAAGAGTTGTTCTACAACCAGGCGTGAGCTAAGGTGTGTGACAACGGAACATATTTTATTCGTCCTTGTGACGTTAAACCATTATATTAAGTAAACTCCTCCACTACATGGTGGTAGGTTATTAAGTGATTGAAATTTTAAAACTCAAAAAAAAATTTACACTACTAAGTTGGTTCTTTATGCTTTTCTTATATAAACAAAATTTAAGATCGATAAATTAATTTTCGATTTTTTAACAGTAGGTTATGGATCAGATCAATTATTCTCTGTTTCTTTAAATCAATTAAAATCAATTTTCAGTGTAACGGTAGAATTATTACAAAACGTACACGACACATATATTATTTTACTTATAGTGTATATTTCAGAAATATGTTCATAAAAATATGAAGTGTATTATAATGTACAAGAGAAGATGTTGGTAGAATAATGGTAAGTTAATAATAATTGATTAGGCTTAACTCTAAGGGTATGGATTCGAATGAAATATACATTGGTGTCGTGGGGGATATACAATGTGATTGGTTGATATAATCTACGTAATTTAGAGTGAACCAATAGAATAACATGCTTATGACATAAAGTGGGTGTAGTTATAATTTTAAGAGGAATTAGGAATATTGCAGAGTTGTCTTTTGTATTCAAGGAATAGATGACATCATTATGTTTAGTAAGAGAATATTATATTAACTGGAAAAGGTGATGTCATGATGCAAGTCTTGACAAGTCTTACTAACGTCATTTTAGACAGGATGTAAGAATGAAATTATATACAAAATGGAGATAGAGGAATAATTGTTAATAGAATACGAAATATATGGTAGAATAGAAAATGATATAAAATTATCATTACATAAAATTCCGGGGGAATTTTGAAATTCAAAGTTTAGGAGAGAGTTTGAATTTAAAAATTCGGATGTTATAGATTATAGAAATAAGAAAGATAAAAGGGATAAAGGAGAAAAAAAATTTTTTTTGTTATTTTAGGATCATATGGAAATTTAAAACAATAATTCGAATACAAATATAAGGTCTGTAAGATTGAATTATAGTTTACAATAGAAACTAAATACGATAAATACAGATGTGACAATATATGCTTATATATAAATCTTTAATAATAATAATACAATCATTTTTCACATTTTTCTTCAATACATTCAATATTATTTTCATTAGTATTTTCAATAAATTCAATAGGTTTCGTAATTTCATCAATTAATTGTTTAACATGTTTACTCTCGAGAGGTTTTCTAATTTTCACAATAAAAAGAGATATAATAATAATAATAATTATAGTAATAACACATAACCAAATAAGTATAATAATATTTAAAAGAGAAATAGAGTTTCGATCACCAAATTCTTGGATTTTGATTTGGGTTTTGTCAAGTTTTTCCTTAAGGTCATTGGTTGATAACATAGGAGA
>WOFM01000052.1:0-19491 GCA_011428145.1 Ericerus pela | reverse complement strand
AAATACTACCTGGACTGGCGTAGAATGATAATTTCAGCAATTAGGGGAGCTGGTTATTATGATATCTTTGGGGAACATGAATTTTTGGAATCATATATTAATCATATAGATGATCTAAATTTTAGACCCAATAAGGATATGATAAATTACTGTAAAATGCAAGACAATGCAAAGGCATTTGTACTTGAAAGAGTCTCGAATATATAACAAAACAAATAAGGGATTGTAATACAGCAATCATGATGCTTAAAAAGTTAGACAATATTTACTGAACAAAGACATCAGTCACTGCAAATATGGAAAAGGCCAAATGGATGGAATTTAGATTCCAGCCAGGAGGCAATATGAGAGGATTCCTAAAAAAATGGATGAATTTGTTACTGATGTAAGTGATAGTGGAAAGGAAGTTAGTGAAGATGAGGAATTAGAAAACTTGCAACTGGCATTGTGTTACGAACAGGCCCTTGCAAAAATGCAGTTCGAAAATCTACCCATAAATGAAAAGAATATAGACAATTTTAAAAGAATTTTAAGGGAGGATTCTGATCAAAAATTTCGTGATCAGACAATGAAAAAACAAAATAATGGCAATCACAATTCACAAAATAATAATTTCAGATATAATAATGGTAATAATAGAAATAATTATAGAGGTAGAAATGGTAATTATAGAGGTAGGAATAATTATAGAGGTAATAATAATAATAATGGACATAGAAATGGGAATCGTAATAATAGTAATGGTGGCAATAATAATAATAATAATAATAATAATAATAATAATAGTGAAATTAATAAAAATCAAAATAATAATAATAACGGAAATAATAGTAACGGAAATTATAGAGGAAATAATTATCAAGGTAATGGAAACTATAGAGGCAACAATTATCGAGGGAATAATAGAAATTATAACCCAAATGGTACAAAATGTTATAAGTGTGGGCAATTTGGACACATAGCACAAAATTATGGTAATAATAATACACAATCTAATAGTAATATTGAGAATACAAATAATAATCAAGGAAATTATCCCCCAAAAATAAACGTAAACTAAGCCAATAACAATAAAACAGAAAATGTAGAACAGCAGGTAAAAATATCCTGCATGATTAAGAGATTTATTAATGATAATAATGAATGGTTATTAAATGAATTAATAAAAAAAAATTTTTTTGATGAAACTAATTATATAAAATTAAACCATAAAGCAATTTTAGATGGGGCTGCAGAGGTACATCTAACGTCCAATTTAAATAAATTGGTAGATGTAAAAAAATTTTTGACCCCAGTCAAATTGCAATGTGCAGGTAAAAACAATTTTTTATATGCTACACACACAGGTAGAATGGTAATTAAAGTCAAAAATCAACAAAATTCAGTCATTAATAGAGTTGAATGATATTCATTATGTGCCAGACCTTAATCTAGATATCATTTCAGCAATAAAAATTACGAATACTAGGTTAATTAATATTGATCAGCAAAAGGATATTGCTAATATTTATTTTATAGAAAATGCAGAAATAATAATAACTGCAAAAAAAGAGGAAGGAATTTTTTATATATATTACAATATAGAAAATAGAGACGATAAATATAAAACTCACAATAATAATTTAATAATAAATGATATTAATGAGGACGAGCAAAATATAATATGTGCTCCAGTCACCCAAAATGAAGATGATGAATGGGAGGATTTTACAATAGAATTGGAAATTCAGGAAGATGATAATAATAATGAACCACCATAGGGGGGTGAAAATGTTGAAATACCAATAGATAATGATGAGGGAGAAAATGATAATAATAAAATAGCAATAAATAATAATATTCATAAAAAAACATTAATACATAGGAGGCTTGGGCATTTGAATGCTAGATATATTCAAAAGTTAAAAAATTTAGCAATTGGCATACCCGAAAATTTGAATTTTAGGGATGAAGACTTTCAAAATTGTCAAATATGCTGTATTGCGAATAATTCGAGATTAGGTCACAATGGAATTAGGGCTAAGCCAAAAAAAAAATTGGAGATAGCATCCTCTGATATTATGGGTCCGTTTACACCTTCAGTGGCCAATCAAAGATATATTTTAACTTTCATAGATCATTTTTCTAAATATACTTTTGTTATGCCCATAGCTAATAAAATTCAAGTAACAAATGAATTTAAGAATATTATAGTATCGATGAAAAATAAATTTCCAGACTATCCCATAGGGACGATATGGTGTGATAATGCGAGGGAGTACACAGATGCTAAAATTATTAATTATTGTAATGAGGTTGGAATAACAATGGATTATGTGGTGCCGTACTCACCTGAGTTAAATGGTGTCAAACTTTAATGAGGAGAGTACGAGCCATGCTCATTGATGTCAACCTTGATATAAAATATTGGTCTTATGCTGTAGTGACCACAGCTTATCTTATTAATAGGTCACCAACCAAAGCAAATGAGGGATATAAAACACCCTACAAACTATTTTATGAAATAAAACCAAACCTAAAAAATCTAAAAGTCTGATGCATTAACCTACAGACACATACCTATGGAAGTGAGGAAACAAAATGCTACCAAAGTAAAGTCAAAATCAAAAAATAAAATTGACCCCAAATTAGCATATAGGGTTGAAAAAATACGATAGGCTATACCAATATGGGATATTGCCTTAGGGATCCATATGACACGAAATCGTATATCTCCTGTGATGTTAAAGTTGATGAATCACAAAATATTAAATCTTTACAAATAAATGATAAACCTCCCACGATAAAACACGCAAATTATGAATATGATCTAGGTATAATTAATCCCATCGTGATGAATGTCAATATAAAATATAATAAAACCTTTATTGAGGATTGTGTTCCAAAAAGTTTTACAGAAATTGATACTAATCCGTTTAGAGAAGATTGGATCAAAGCTATTAATGACAAATTCAACTCTCTTGATGGCATGAAGGTTTGGGAAATAGTAAACTATGATTGCCAAAAACTTATAGACACAAGATGGATTTTCACCATCAAATATGATGTATTTGGAAATCCATAACCCAAAGCTAGACTCGTAAAAAGAGGGTTTAAAGATAGAACAGAATACAATGTTACTGAAACCCATGGCCCAGTTGCATCTATAGGAACTATAAGATAGTTATTATCCACAGTAAATAAAGAAAAATTAATACTTGTCCAGTATGACGTAAAAACTGCTTATTTAAACTCTCTTATAATTAAGCCTATTTTCGTGAGAAAACCTGAAGGGATAAATATTAACATAAATCAGGTTGTGGAATACCTTGTCGTGAGAGATATTCTCACCAGAAGGAAATTCAACAGAATTTAAGCATGTTCAGCCACTTCGTACGTAAGTACGGGTAAGCCAGAACCAGACCGAACACTGGCGATTTTAGATCCAGTTCTGAGAGTTTATATACTGGTTTTGGCACACGCACACAGACACACTTATGTACATATACATATGTAGGTGTGTAGTAGAATTCACGTCATTTCTTATTCATTGCTGAAGCAACTGATAAGAAATGACATAATGAGTTCGTGTACCGGTCCGAGACATTACCGAGATCTTTATCTATCGTTTTGTCATCGGCCGAACTTTGCATCTTACTTGCCTGTGTGTGCAAGTAAGAGCATACGAACAAACAATGTATTTTATATATTGTTGAATATAATACGCCGATAAGGAATGGCGTGTGTACGAGATCTATAGTCCCCACAGCTACTCCCCCCAGTTTTTGTGCCACAAAAATGATCAAAAATGCGTAAGGCCTGGGAGACTTATCGAGTCTACTGCTTCCTCATTATCATCTATTTTTATTAGAGGTTAGGGGATGTTATGTCCATGATCAATTCTTCTTCTATACAATCTAATTCAGTTTTCTATGCAAGAAGTTGGCGAGCATTTGGGTTCTCTTCAGCCTTTTGCATGTTATTCGAATTGGATGTGTCGAAGAAGTTTTGTTTCGGCAGCGACATTAAAATAGATTGTTGAGGAAAAGGAACCAAAAATATTTCAGAAAACACGTCCAAGATCTCTGGCGGTTCTGAAATGGGTGATTTTACTTCATTTTTTGATTTACCATTACAGTTATTTTTCTTTATTTCCGAATCTTCTTATCAACATGTAGAGGGGATAGCGCTTAAAATTCTCGGCCGTATGCAAGTTTTCCTGTTAAGTTATGATCAGTTTAAGCAGAGTTATGCCTGAAATAAACTCAGTGAATATAATTTTCGAATTTGTTATTACAAAGGAATCTCCGCTTGTGACGTCACAACGTTGAGATTATCTTTGTGTTTAACGGTAAACACACGTTGCAATGTTTTGTTTCCGTATTGCACGTGGATTTGTTTATTCCTGTCATTTTCTTTTTGTTGGCATTCCTCGTTTGCTTATCTCCGGAGTTTCTTTTGTCTCGCGGAGTTTCGATATTCCTCGCATATTTTTTAGCGGGTTTTGACTTACGTAACGGATATTACTTTTTCGGGAGTAAATTTTATTTTCTTCGCATTAACCTCTCAGATATGCGAGAAGGGCGGGAATTTTTATGTTTTTTACTGCCAGGGGGCCTGCCTCTTTTACGTGGACATAAGGGGACCTCAGGATCAAATGTTTTGGTTGTAACATTGTCCGAAAATCGTACTGACTTTTTTGGTGTTTTCTGTTGTGAGGTATTATTCTCACTTTTTTCGACGGTTTCTTCTGTGTTTATTGGTGAATCCGTCTGTATATTTTCTACATTTTCCTTCTGCAACCTTTTTATTCTTTTATCGTCACTTACCATGTATGCAGGCTTCAATCTGTCGATTGAAATTGTTCGAGGTTTGCCTGCAATGAGTATCACAAAGTTTTTCTCATCTCGTGATACTACTTTGTAAGGACTGGCGTATGGTTTTTCCAGCGCAGATCTCATTTTTTTGTCTCTAACAAATACATGTGAGGTATTGGCCAAGTGTTTCGAGGCGTAAATCTTGGGCTGGCCATGGCGAGCTGCCTGTTTTAGAAAGTTGTTGGCATCATTTCTTATATTTTGTACCATAATTTCGGGGCTAACTTCTTTCGATTCTGTGAAGAAGTCCCCTGGGAGGCGTAACTCTTCGCCGAATGCTAATTGTGCTGCAGAGTGACCTGTACCATTTTGTAGGGCAGATCGAAGGCCTAAGAGGATGGTAGGAAGTATATCTACCCATCTCTTAGTATCATGTGACATGATAGAGGCTTTGAGTGCTCTATGCCATCTCTCGATTTTGCCATTGGCTTGAGGATGGTAAGCTGTGGTATGACTGTGTTGAACACCAAGCTTATTGGACAGCTCTTTGAAGAGCGAGCTCTCGAATTGGCGACCTTGGTCTGTGACTATGACTTCTGGTACGCCATACCTCGCAATCCAGGTATCGTATAACCTTGCAGCTACTGTGGGAGCTGACATCTCGTGTAGAGGGATTGCTTCTGACCATCGTGTTGCCCTGTCTATTATCGTCAACAGGTATCTGTGTCCTTGAGATGGTGGCAATGGGCCTACCAAATCCATATGAACCAGTTTTAAACCACTCTGTTTGTTTGAAGGATTTGAGGGGCAAGCGAGTGTGTCTTCCTACTTTGGATTCTTGACAGTTCAGGCAACTGCGAGCCCATTTGTTGCAGTCAGACTTCATTCGTGGCCATACAAACCTTTCCGAAATTAATTTAGCACTACATTTTGGCCCAGCATGTGACAAGTTGTGTACACTGTTGAAAGCCAGCCTGCGATATTTTACCGGTAGAAATGGCCTATTCTTACCTGTACTGATGTCACATGTTAATAAAACATCAGTACCGGGAATTTTTCACTGTCTCAATTTGAGAGTAGTATCATCGTTCGATAACAACTCTTGCAGTTCTGCATCCTTAAGCTGTGCTTTAGCTATTTCAGCATAAGGCAATTGGACAGGAGCCGAGATAGCTTCGATTCTACTCAAGGCATCAGCTGGAGTGTTAAGTTCTCCACTTATATACTGAATGTCGGTAGTCAATTGACCAATATAGTCTAATTGTCGTGCTCTTCTCAGCGATGCCGGTTCTGCTTTTTGTGTGAAGGCCAGAAAAACATCTACCCTCTAATTGGTGCCTGAAATGCTTCAACGCAGCAAAAATTCCGAGCAATTCCCTATCGTATGTGCTATAGTTCTTTTCTGTTTTTGAGAGCTTCCTCGCGAAGAAAGCTAGCGGTAACTTTTTGTTGTCTTTATCCAGTTGGTACAAAGTTGCACCAATAGCAAAATCAGATGCATCGGTACTCACACGTAATGGCAGACTTTTGTCTGGATGAGCCAATAGAGTTGCATTTGCCAGTATCTCTTTGATTTTCTCAAAGGCCTTTTCGGCTTCTTCATTCCATTCGAGTGGAGTTTTGTCTTTCTTTTTACTTGTCTTAATTAGTGCAAACAGCTTACTTTGTTCGGCTGCTGCATTCTTCATGCAACGTCTATAGAAGTTCACCATCCCCAAGAAGCGCCTGAGTTCAGCGACGTTTGAGGGTTTTGGGAAGTTCAATATTGGCTCTACTTTGATCTTCAAGGAGGAAATGCCTTCGGTTGAGACTTTGTAGCCGAGGAAGTCAATTTCAGTTTGTGCGTATAAGCTTTTACCTACGTTGATAGTGAGTCCGGCGGCGTGTATACGCTGTACCACGGCTCTCACATTCTCCTCGTGCTGTTGCTCACCGCCTTCAGAGCAAATGCAGATATCATCCAAGTATGCATATGCAAACGGCAATTCCCTAAACAGTCCATTGATAAATCTCTGAAAAGTTTGTGCTGAGTTGCAAAGTCCAAATGGCATTCGAAGGTATTCGAATAGTCCAAAGGGGGTTATAACCACTGTCTTTGGTACGTCCTGGTCAGCCATAGGAATTTGGTGGAATGCCCAGTTGATGTCAATTTTGGTGAACATTGTTTTACCCTTCATATTCACATTGAAGTCCATTATGTTGGGGACTGGGTAGCGATCAGGAACTGTTATGGCATTTAAGGCTCTGTAGTCTCCAACAATTCGCCACTCTCCACTTGCTTTTTTGGTCATGTGGATAGGGGAGCTCCATGAGCTTTTTGAGGGGGGACATATGCCCTCCTCAATGATGCGATGGAAGTACTCCCATTCCACTTTGAGTTTGTCAGGCAGTAACCTTCGTGCTCTAGCATGGCAAGGCTGTCCTTTGGTTTCTATGTAATGAACCGTATCGTGTTTGTATGTAGGATGCCTGCGAATTGATGGTTGAGTGACTCCAGAATAGTCAGACAGGATCCGTAAGAGTTGTCCGTCAACCTTGGTACAGCTGGATATGTTTGTGTCCAGTCTGTAAGCATGCGTTTTTCCATCCACACAATTTTTTGTTTCACTATTGATCAGTTTGCCATGTTTGAGGTCAATGATCAGGCCATAATGTGCAAGAAAATCTGCACCCAGGATCGGGTTTGGAACATCAGCAACCGTGAAGGACGACGTCATCTTTTCCTTAAGTCCGATGTCGACTTTGCTGGTCTCGAGTCCGTAAGCTGGAAGGTTTTGACCATTCACAGTATGGAGGTAGTATTTTGGAGGAAGTACTTTCTTGTTTTTATTTACTGGCAATATACTCAAGTCTGCACCTGAGTCTATTAAGTACCATCTCCTGTTAGTTCTGTCCTTGACGAACAGGCGGCATGAGTGTTTTTCCAAGGGGTCTTTGGCCGCATAGATGGCCCCTCGTTCTAGTTTGACGCTTCCTTATTGTAGGATTTACCCCACCATTTGCACCTGTTGTTGCATTTGGTAGCCTCCATGCCAAACCTGTTGTGTAAGAAACAACTTTTATCATCCCAATTTCGAGACTGGGTTTTGGGAGATGATGTTCTAGGGGGAGTTGAACTCTGACCCCTGGTACTGGAACTAGATCTGTGGTCTCTGGACCGGGACTGTCGTCCTCTGCTATTGCTGTTATTGTTGTTGTTGTTTCTGCTTTTGGATCTTTGTTGCCAGCTGCTGTTGGGTTTTGTTGAGCCTTGGCTTTTGTTTTGTTTAACTTCTTCGGTCAACTGAGCTATTTGGGCTCAAAGTTGAGCGAATTCTCCAGTCTCTGCAGATACTGCACTGACCACCAGCTTTGACCTGGTGTACTCGAGCGCATTATCTGCTGATTTCGCAAGGAAGTCCAAATCCGCGGATGTATTGATTACCGTCGAACCAATGGCGGCTAGGCATTGCACAACACTTTGTGGAAGTTGTTTGCAAAATTGATTGCCTATGACAGAAGGGGCTACGATATTTTCCGCCTTCTGCCTTAACTTCGCCATGAAGATCGAGGGTTTGTCATCCCCCATCTTCATACCACCCATCACATCATCAATTATTTTGTTCTTTGTCTTTCCGAAAACGTTCTTGATCTTCTTGACGAACCAGGCATATTTGTCATCTTCTGTCGAAGGGCATTCCATAATGTCCGGAATGTGGCGGATTATCTGCGGGGGCATGCCTCCACAGATGTGTATGTACCGCTGGTTCAGTGTTATATTTTCTGTCTTGAACCTGCCTTCCAATAGTGTCAACCACAAATCTACCTCATTGGGCAGAAATTCCGGGATCTCTATCCTTCGTCTGTAGAAGTTGGGGTTCTGTCCTGGCTGCAATTGCAAAAGTTGCAGAATCTGCGCCAAGACTTCGGGTGTCAGCTGCGGCTGACTACTACCTCCTTGCGATGGTTGTGGGTTTTCAGTTGGTGGTGGAACCATTGCTATGTCTTTCTGGTGACAAGCGTATTCCACAGAACTACTTCCTTCCTTGCTGGATGAAAACATTGGCTCCTGTGTTTGTAGGACAGGTGTTTTCGGGTCTGAACTTTGGCTTAAAGTTCGACCACTTCTCAACGTTTTGACTGCTAGTTATTCTTTATTTATTGCAGTTCCCAGTTGTGCTAATTCTGGTTGTTGAGGGCCTTCTTCAGTTTTTGGTAAATTCGTAGAGTGTCGAGTTGAAGTCAGGGGAGTTGGGGGATGAGTCCAACCTTCTTCCTCCAGGTCTACTGTCTTGTTTCTCCTTGTTTATATATTTTAAGGAGAGGGGTATAAATTCCCACTTCAGCAGACTCTACTTCAACGACCAAAAAGGTGTCTTAGTCTGCAAAAAAATATTTTTAATTTGCCGAGCAAGCGAGTATCTCACCAGCGCACCGCGCCGAATTTTTGTAATAGCGCAATGCGCCTCTAGACACCTCACGACGTAGCCAAAAATCACGTCGAAGTCCACTGTGGAATACCTTGTCGTGAGAGATATTCTCACCAGAAGGAAATTCAACAGAATTTAAGCGTGTTCAGCAACTTCGTACGTAAGTACGGGTAAGCCAGAACCAGACCGAACACTGGCAATTTTAGAGCCAGTTCTGAGAGTTTATATACTGGTTTTGGCACACGCACACAGACACACTTATGTACATATACATATGTAGGTGTGTAGTAGAATTCACGTCATTTCTTATTCATTGCTGAAGCAACTGATAAGAAATGACATAATGAGTTCGTGTACCAGTCCGAGACATTACCGAGATCTTTATCTATCGTTTTGTCATCGGCCGAACTTTGCATCTTACTTGCCTGTGTGTGCAAGTAAGAGCATACGAACAAACAATGTATTTTATATATTGTTGAATATAATACGCCGATAAGGAATCGCGTGTGTACGAGATCTATAGTCCCCACACAGGTATTAGAATTAAAAAAATCAATTTATGGATTAAAAACATCTAGCCAATCTTGGTATGACCTATTGGACACTAAAATAAAGGATATGGGATTTATAAGGACTAAGAGTGATAGAATAGCGAAAAAATATATTTTTAAGTTATGTGGATGACATATTAATTGCATCCAATTCACAGGTATCAATCACTAAAATAAATGAAGAACTTCAAAAATCTTTTACAATTACCATAATAAAAAACCCAAAATTCTTTGTCGGACTGGAAATACAAAGAAATATATAAAATAAGACGATAATTCTTTCTCAAAATAAACATATAGACAAGATGATGAAAAAATTTGGAATTTCTGAATTGAAAAATACTAACACCCCTATGGAAACGGGATTAAAAATAGATAAAATAGAAAATGGTAGAGATGATACAGAATATAGGTCAATGATAGGAGGCTTATTATATTTAGCAAGACTCACAAGACCTGATATATTGTTCCCAGTAAATTTCTTCTCCCATTTTCAAAACAATTCAAACAAAACCCTTAAAAATTATGTAAGACAAATTTTCAAATATGTCAACACTACAAAAAATTATAATTTAACATATAAATCACAAGAGGATGGCAAACAAGCTTATATAGATGCTTCTTATGCACCCCAAGTGGATGACACGAATATAAATATTAATAATCTCGAAAAAGGTAAATCAATAACTGGATTTATGATATTTGCTAATGGAGACTTGGTTGAATGGAATTATTCTAAGCAAACAATCCATGCTCCTTCAAGTACTGCAGCAGAAATAATTGCAGTTTTTGATACCTTAGATACAATAAAAGTAATGCAATTTATGAATTACGAAATTTATGGAGGAAAATTGATTGTAGATATAATGGAAGATAATACTTCTTCCCAAAAAATATGTTCAGGGGGAAGTCAGAAAAAATAGAGGGCCTTTATGATAAAATGTTACTCGATTTTGAAAGCTATTGAAGATAAAATAATATACTTTAGATCTGTAAGTTCGGACAATCAACTGGCTGACATTCTGACAAAATCTTTAGATCGAACCAAATTTGAAAATATCATTGTCAAAATACTAAGTAATACAAATATTGTGAGAAAGTGGCAATCACTAATATGAAAGATTTCACATTAATCGAATAAGAACAACAACCAGCGATGATATTAAACAAACACCATTGAAGAAACACTAAATTTGTAGTCAACACAATAAGTAAAAGATTCAGTTTTTAAGATCTCATTTTATTTTATGTTCACGTAACAACATTTGGAGATCAACTAACTGACAGTTAAAATATGAATATACAATCAGCTATAGCGGATGATGTCACTAGCAGCGACCATGTTACGGCTAAATATATCGACTATGAGCGAGGTCATGAGGAGTATATTCTCACACGCCTCCTCAAATCATATATGAACAAAAATATATCGTGAATATGTGATTTGGACAAAACAAAGTCCAGTAAAATAACAAATAATATATCGTGGTGAAGTATAATAATTATAAACGTATTAAAATATTAAAGTATTCGTGTAATCGTGTATGATAATTATCACAGTCAGTATAAAAATATAAAATATATAAAATGGTAAAAATATGACTGTCAGAACACATATAAATGGTAAACATATAAATCACAAACAGTTATATTAAATTTAGGTCATTACAAAAATTGACAAATGCAAGCTTTGGCAGACCTTTAGTAAACAAGTCACCCAATTGTTGGGACGTTGGAATATACATATAAATAAATAATTTGTCAACGTGTGAACATATGAATCTATACTTAGTGTCTATGTGTTTTGATCGTTTGGAATTTCATCTACCTGACTTTATGAGTCCCGGGCAGCTCTGATTGTCCTTGTAAATCACAGATCTTTTAGAGTGGTCAAACCGAAAGTCATTAATTAAATTTTGCATCCACAGTCCTTCGGATGTTGCTTCGCACAAGGCAATAAGCTCACTCTCAGTACTGGAGAGAGCAACAGTGGGTTGCTTCCTACTAGACCAGGAAACCACAGATCCAAATACTTTTACACAATAACCAGAAATTGATTTGCGAGTAGCGACACAATTTGCCCAATCAGCGTCAGAGTAGATTTCTATTATATATTTATTATTATTATCCCTATTATAAGTCAAATTTAAATGTGAAGTAGTTATTAAGTATTTTAAAACTCGTATTAAATATTTATAATGTTTGTGTGTTGCTGCGCTTTGAAATTGACTGAAGTAGGATATTGGAAAGAAGATATCTGGACGAGAACCCAACATAAGATACATAAGACAACCCAACAACTGCTGATATTGATTATTCAAATTACGATCCATTCCATTTAAATCACGATGCAATTGTAGTTTGGGTTCAATCGGAGAATGTGTGGGGATACAATCCTAAACACCAAAACATTTGGCAACAGACTCAATTAAAGATTTTTGATTTATTTCCAAGAGTCCATTCTCGCGATCATAACTTATGTTTAAACCTAAATATTTATTAATCATTCCCAGGTCTTTGCACCTAAATTTTTTACTAATTTTATTTTTATTGTCTATTATTAAATCATTATTATTGGAGCTGATGATAATATCGTCAACGTAAGTTAATAAATAAACTATAGAATTTCCTTGTTTATGAATATATAAACAGTTATCAGCTATGCCTGGTTCAAAATCCAATGAAACCAAAAATTCATGGAACATAGTATTCCACACTTTAGGCGATTGTTTTAAGCCATATATGGATCGGTTTAGTAATAAAACATTTCTATTTTTATCTAAATTACGTTCAATGCCTTCTGGAATTTCTAAGAAAACTTTGTCTTTAATTTTACAATTTAAGAAGGCACTACAAATATCAATTTGATGAATAAAATATTTAAATTTATTACTCAAAGCAAGTAACGCACGAACTGTTGACAGTTTGGCAACTGGAGCATAGACTTTGGTGAAATTAAAACCTTTTTGTTGCTGAAATCCACGAGCCACTAATCTGGCCTTGTACAAAACATTACCAGCAGAATCAGTCTTTTTAGTAAACAGCCATCTACACGTGATTGTAGGATCATCCATTGGACGTTTGACCACATTCCAAGTTTCATTGGAAGTCAAAGCATCAACTTCATCTTGAATCGCTTTCTTCTAGCGATCAGACTCAGAGGACCTCAATGCCTCCTCAAAGGTCAATGGACAATCACTTTCAACAGCATTAGCTATGAAAAAGCACGAATCTATAACATCACCAAAGTCTAGTATATTATTAATTTCTCCATTCACTTCAATACTATCAACATTTGTTTTGTCAACTTCCTTTAATATAGGGTCAGAGTCATCATATTTAGATTTACCTATAGACTCTTCATTGAACTCAACATCTCTGGAGAGATGGATTTTACATTTAGTCACGTCCAGTAACTTATAACCTGCTGGCGAATATCCCACAAACTTCAATTTATTACTCTTTTTCTCAAATTTATCCAAACTGTGAGTGAAATCCAACATATAAGCGTCGCAGCCAAAAACCCTCAATTTTTTATAATCATACTTCTCACGGTGCCATCTTTCATAAGGAATGTAATTTTTATTAGTTGGACACCGATTTAAAATGTAAGCAGCACACAATAAAGCCTCACTCCAGTAAATTTTATCCAGGCTGCTTTCATATGAGAGTTCTGGCCCTCTCTCCAAGAATACGATTCAATCGTTCAGCTTTACCGTTTTGCTGAGGACATCCACCAACAGTGGGTTCTTTGGAAATTCCTTTCTTAACACAATATGCTTTAAACTGTGAATTTATGTATTCGGTACCACGATCGCACCGTAATCTCTTTACATTTGTATTAAATTTATTAAAAACCAATTCGTGATATTCAACAAATTTTGACAATACCTCAGTTTTGTTATTCAGCAGATATACAAAACAAAAATTCGAATAATCATCAACGAAAGTTAAGAAATATTTCTTGTCATTATACGACACTGGATTTATTATACCACAGACATCAGTATGGACTAATTCCAATGGACTTTTTGTTTTTTGTTCATGTCTGTCGAAAGGTTTTTTATGTTGTTTTCCCATAATACAGGGTTCACAAAATATTTCCTGATTATCAGACATATTAGGAATACGACCTTTATTAGATAACAGCTTGACATCATTATTATTCAAATGCACAAGTCGCTTATGCCATAACTCTAAAGGATTTTTATTTTTATTTCGTGTCAAATTACATGATTCAGTTACGTTATTATAAAAAGTTATTGTATATAAATTTGTTAAATTACTTTTCCCGGTTATAATTACGTTATTAGTTTTGTTACTTATTACATTAACAGACTCTTCCTCAAATAAGACCTACATCCAGCTCTTGCCATACATTTGACTGAGAGAAGATTGGTCGGAAGGTCCTTAGCAAATCTAACATTTTTTAATGTGATATTAATTCCATTTTCAGTTTTTAATTTCACAGTACCAACAGCTGAAACAAGTTCAACGCCCTTTTTGGCAACCATTATCGACTGAGGTTTTGTCAACATAATATATTCAGAAAATAATGAAATATCATTCACAATATGTGAAGTACATCCTGAATCTAACACAAAAACAATCTGTGGTGGTACAGAAACTTTAGAAATAAGACCCTGATCAGGTACCAAGAAAATCAAATCGATCTCAGAACATTCATTATTATTATTATTATCGTTAAAAACATTATATGACTGTGAATTATTGTTTCCATTATTATTACTATTATTACTGTTCATTTTATTTTTCTCTCTGTTTATGGATCGATCATTATTTTTAGTATAACAATTTCTAGCTATGTGTCCCTGTTTATTACAGAAATGACATCGAATGTTATTATTATAATTTTGATTCGAATTCTGATTACTAGACGAACCTGAGTAATTATTATTACTAGAATTGTTGCCTTTATTATTATTTGACTGAATACGATTACGCTGATCATTAACATTACTATTCCTAAAACCACCATGATTTCTAAAATTACGGTAATTCGATCTACCCCTAAATTTATTGTGATATCCTCCACGTGAATTATAATTCGAACCGAAAAAAGCATTCTCTTCACCAGGAACACTTCCTGATGAAGGTTTTGGATTTGATGCATCAGGAACTGAAAGCAAGCTTCTTAACATCTTTTCGAGGTCCAGTTCACGTTGGAAATTAATAACCTTTCCAATCGCAACTTCCCACGATAGATTGTCAGCATCCTGCATCATTAATTTCAGCGGATGGAAATCACTTGGCAACGATCTCATCATAGTTAAAATACATTGTTTACAGACGTTGTCTCACCCATTTCAGCCAAACGTCGAGTAACAGACCGAAATTCCATCAAATAGTCCTTCAACTTATCACCAGGCTTAAATCGCATCGAGTACATCTTGGATCTCAGCTCAATCATCGTCATGTCGTTGTCCTTTCCATCAAGCTGCACAATTGTCTGAAACATCATTTTTGCCGTATCGTAAGTCTGGATCGCCTCGATGAAGTTGTCAGCAACATTATTAGCAATGTAAAACATCGCCTTCGAATTCAGCTTTTCCCATTCCTCAGTACGATTCCTACCCATATACAATTTAGATAAGATACCACAACGTAACGTTTTTCAAATGTATCAATATCTTAATCATGAATACCTTTGTCAATATTTTTTCCTTTTTTATTTTTTTTCTTTTCTTTTTTTCTGTTTTGTAATTTGTGTTGGTGAATTTTTCTATTTCAGCACACGATAAAATGAATCATATGTGACCTATAATCTTTTATTATTCATTATTAAACGAAACTTTTTGCATGTTACCATTTTTATATATATATATTTTTTTTTTTTTGAAAATATTTTATGCATGTTACCTAATAACTCATTTCATTTTATTGTATTTTATTAATAATATATTTATTCATTTATTTTTCGAAGCACAGCACAACCAAATTAATTCCAGTTACCAATTATTTCAATATGAATATTTTTTTATCGTAATAATTTCTATTTTATTTATCTATTGTCATTTTATTTAAATTTTGTTTACTTTCAGCGATCGTACTGATGAAGAATACGAACCAGAAAAATTTCAGGGGGAGTGATGTAACGGAAATTGCACCTCATCTCCTTCTTCATCATCATCATCACAATTCTATATATATATGTCATACATTCATTCCACTTACAAATTACTTCCCCTACCTTTCGCTAACTGATAATGCTGTGCTTTGCCATTTTGTATTTTAGTTGTGAAATATATTTCAGTCTGCTAATAAATGTTGTAATTAAATAAAGTTTCAAGTTCTTTCGATCCTTGTTCTGCACACCTCACATCAAAGATTCCAAATCCAAAGGGTAAAAAATTGTTGTTCTAAACTCCGCCTACATTTGCTCACTAACCACTAAAAACTGAAACAAATTGACAACATTGATTTGGGAACTGACAACCTTCAACCATATATATAATAAACTGCGCATACTGATAAAATGTTGAAGGCAACCAAATGAAATGTACATTCCATTCAAAAATTTAATCCTTTATCAAACTGCACTTTTCACAATATTAAAGAATCAGAATTCTCAAATTAAACATATTTCAGGAAAAGAAAATGTCATGGCAGATTTTCTGTCTCGACCTTTTAAAGACACTGAAGATTCAATAAGATTTGAAAATGGACAATTTATGACATCAGACAAAAATATTAATGCTATAACAAGATCGGCAACAAAACTAGCCGAACAAAATAAAGGAAAAATTCAAGATAAAATTACACCATCAAAAAAAGAAAGCACTTCTCTTCTTTTAAATCATAATTTTGATCCGATAACAAAAAAAGACGAAAATGGAATTAAAGAAAATGAAATTCCTAAATTTCATATTACTGGAGAACCAATAAAAACACTACTTTATGGAAAAGATATCCCTCTTGAAACATTAGCTGATTACCAACAAATAGACGATTATTGGGGACAAGTATATAAATTTCTAAACCAAGATTTTATCGATGATCGTGCGTTAGTAAAACAAATAGAACGCCATGCCCATAAATATTTTATAGGTAATGATGATATCATGTACAAAAAGAAAAGTTTTAATTATAACCCATTTTCACCTGTACCAATTATTCCAAATGCATTAATCTCATCTATTTTAAAAGAAATGCATGATAATTCTTCTGAAGGAGGACATTTTGGTCATAAAAAAATACTTGAAAAAATTAAATCAAAATATTTTATACTAGGACTTGAAAAAAAAGTTAACGAGTATATTAATTCATGCCATGAATGCCAACTACAACAAAGAAATCCGAAAGAAATCGGAATGATGAAACCAATTCCTATTAAGGAATTTAACCCATTTCATCATATCGAAATTGATTTCATTGGCAAATTTGATAACTACGAACGTAATTATGTTCTAGTCGGCGTTGACAAATGCACAAATTTCTGTGTAATAGAACCCGTACGACATCCCAATGCTATAAGCGTCGTTAAATTTATTAAAAAAATTATGACTACATACGGTAAACCTAAGATCATTACGTGTGATAACGGTACACATTTCCGTAACGACCTTGTACATAATTTTTGCAAAGATCAAAACATAGACATAATTCATTCATCAGCCTACAGTCCGCAAACTCAAGGACTAGTTGAACGAACGAATGGAATTATTAAAAAATGTCTATCCAAGTACAAACCAAAGACGGAAGAAGAATGGATTGACACACTTTTTAGTGTTGTGTTTGCATATAACACATCACCCATTCATTACCTCAACAATACCTCACCGTTTTTCTTTCTTTACAGTTATCAACCTCGAACGCTATTTGATGACAAATACAAAATACAAATACCAACATCACTCGATCAACGGAATACAACTCTTAAGGAATTGCAAAAAATAAAAGATCAAGTACCCGAACCAAAACAACAAGCTGCAGAAAAAAACTCTCAGTACTATAACAAGAACAAATTACTGAAAGAATTTAAAACGAACGACCTTGTTTTGATTCGTCAAAGTAAGAATGTCGCAAAAAGCAAATTCAAATTTCGTGGACCTTATCGAATCGTACATAAAAATTCAGATTTAAATTATACAGTTCGAATTTTGAATGAAAATGAAGAAAATAATGTAGATGAAAATATTCATGTAAGACGTCTTATCCCTTACACGGAACGTCCTACAAACAATAATGAATATTTTATACCACCTGAGGTTAAGGATGAACCAAAAAACAATCATCCTAAGATCGAAAAAGGTATATCTACTAAACAGCCGAAAGATACGATGCATAATAACATAACACAAATAAAGGAAAACAAACACCTAATTTCCTATACCAATGACAAACCAACTATCGAAGATGCTACAGATAGTGAAAATGAAGAAGATAGTAAAAATGATACTAAAGTCAGTCTTCAACATAGTAAACCTGTAGAAAAAAGCTTGTAAATAATATTTGTATATATTGTTCTATATCCCTTCCCTTTCGATACCTATACTGTATATACTTATTCCTCTATCTGTTTTTGTAAATATTATCAACTTATTATTAGTATTATTATTATATGTGTATATATTATCTTATTTCTTTTACGTAGTTATAATTTTATCAAAATTTTTCATACCTTACTCCCTCCTATACCTTTCTTTCTAAATTTCCTCATAATAGGAAAAACACACTATCTCTATTTTCTTCTCTCTTTTCTCTCTCTTTTCTCTCTAATATAGATCAATTTACATATTTATTTATTTTATTATCCCAATATTCACCTTTTATTTTAATTATTTTTGAATTAGTATATTTTTATGTCTTACCTTTATGTGCATATTTTATGTTGACGACACCAAATTTTTCTAATATCTTGGATAGTCCTAAGCTGGTCTTGCCGCATGACCTCGTCTGGCCAATGCAGGTTGCCTGGCAATGAAAAGCGCCGGAACTCTTCCCCGCATTCCCCAAATGATTGCAGGACCTCTTCCTATATTGAAATTTCGATATTGAGGAACTGCCCGAAAATGAAAAATACTCCACCCACGACCCAACGGAGGCAAATTGTCGTCTTCACTCTCCTCGCTGCTGTCTTCTACAGCAGGTGGTGCTTCTAAAATAGCCCTCCTTTTGACAATTTGTAGATTCATCATTTCTTTATTTTTCTCAATTGATGCTTCCTCTCTCGAACACCCTTGGCATTGTGGTGGCGATGGTGGAGGATTTTCAGGAGTCACGGCTCTATTTAAGCACTTGT
The DNA here is from genome assembly GCA_011428145.1 of Ericerus pela. Classification (NCBI taxonomy): domain Eukaryota; kingdom Metazoa; phylum Arthropoda; class Insecta; order Hemiptera; family Coccidae; genus Ericerus; species Ericerus pela. The sequence goes on along the minus strand of WOFM01000052.1, from coordinate 473 downwards.
TATTCGTGTCCTTCCACTGAACAACCTTGGAGTCTGTCCAAAATGTATTGGAATCTCGATTGATTTTATCCAATTCATGATTCTAAATGCACCTCTGCCCAGGATTGACTGTCAGAGTTGCTGCCTTACCATCTTTTGATGTACTAGGTCCAGCAATCTCCTCATCCAGGTCAACCTGAGTTGATTTTTCTGAGGTTTGTTTTATTGTGGATGGCACATAATCAAGATCACGGAATATAGTTGCACGCAACTCTTCATAAAATTTAGAGTTTCCATTAAATATAAATGGATACCGACGATCTGTATGCCCGGTTATTACCCTTTCTTGAATATTCTTCAGAGCGGTCTTCATCTCAGATTTTAATATCCTTTTTAAAACGATGAGACTCTCTTGGGCTTTTATCTCTAAATGAGATCCCCAACGCTCTTGGATATATCGTGAAAACCGCCCGAAATTTTTGGGTAAGATAAGA
>WOFM01000522.1:753139-779086 GCA_011428145.1 Ericerus pela | reverse complement strand
GCTTAGTGAGATAGAATGTTGGAAATGACTTTTGTGATGCTTTCTTATCAGAGTGTATCAAGTAGTATAAAACTCTTAAATTGTCTATATAACTTTAGTATTACCTATAGGAAGTTTTTATTTTGACTTCACTGAAAAGTGGATATTTTCCCGTCTTTATTCGCACCTTCATATCACTATAATAAACATATAACCCGATTTTTCAAGACAAAATTTAACAAAAATTATTCAGACAAAATTTAAGGTGCATGTGCCAACTACAAATGTTGTTGCAGTGTTGCCAGGTTTTTGACACTGAAAAGTGCCAAAACTTTCCAAAAATTGCCTGTATCTCCTAACTGTATTTAATTCTAAAGATAACCGAGGCCACCTATTTTCCCTTTATGATATGATTATAAAGTACAATGAATTTCTTCTTTGCTCGCCTTCTACGCACAGTTAGATATGAAGAAACGTAAATATGAATTTAAAACCTTATCATTATCATGTTCTTTGATATGTTTTACTATCAACTATCGATAGTGTGTTAACAAATACATGGATTTCCTGAGAACTGTTTTATCAATGTTGAATGAAATACCGATATTTTGATGTGTCATGAAAAAGCTAAGTAGTTTGTATCGATATATTATCAATAATCGGTGGAAAATTTAACAGGAAAAAACAACATCGAACGCTCCTAGTGGCGTCGCTTGAATTGTTCAAAATTGCCCAGGTAAGAGCCTACTCGCCCATGGTCATTTTTAGGCGCCTGATGGGTTGCCAAAATTGCCCATTTGGCGATTTATCGCCTAACCTGGCAACACTGTTTCGTTGTTTCCATCCTAATAGTAATAATGAATTAATCAGTGTTGCCAGGTCAATATAAGCCAAAGTACCGCAAAGGGGCGCTTCAGGTTTGTTTTTTATAACCATAGAACGGGCTTATATGAAATTTTGTGAGTTTATTTTAATCTGCCTAATTTAATGAAATTTGTATTTTTTTAACGTCTTGCAAATAGCGGGAAGAAAAGACTGAAGCATACGAATTGCAAAACTTCACTAAAATACTATTTAAGGAAGTGTCAAGTCCATAAAATGTTCGAAAAAAATCACAAATTTAACAATTCATTATTAAACTCTTCAATAACTCCAGGTTCTTCGCTTTTATTCATAAAATTTGTTTCAAGAATGTTTCTTTTGTCTGCGGTAGCGTTACCCAAAGTAAGGGTCGCGACCCACTGGCAGGTCCCGAACAAATTAAAATTATCAACTATTCACTTCACTTCATTTTCTTTACGTCAAATATTCTTTTTAGCCTAATTGAGTCCAGAATTTTTTTGAGTGGATCATTATTCGGATGAGTTCGGTCCCTTATTTAATATACTTCTTAAAATAAACTTTTTCCGAAATTTTTAGTTTTATTGGCTTAGTCTTTGATTTTCTTCTCATCGAGAGTCTGTTATACGTTTTTTGATGGGATTCGTTGTTCCAGGCCTCCCATTCGAGACATTATCCTGCATGCTAGTGTGGTAACGGGTGAGAAAAACAGTACTTACAGATGAACGACTTTTCTCTACGATACAGTTAATGAATTGTTCTCGTCTTTGTGTGGTCTTTTGCATTTTCGCAGACAGTTCTTCTGCCAGGTCTTGGCCTCGTTTGGGTGGTGGTACGTTGGTGATTCGTGATGGTGGTCTGCCGTCGCCACAGACCTGCAGTGATTCGTCGCATAAAATTAATTTCAGTTGCCTGTCGAAGTCGCATGGTTTTACGTAGTCCAGTAACGTGGCTTTGTTGATTTGCTCTCCTTCGCCGAGCAACGTCAGCTTTCGTGAAAAATCTGCGAAAAAGAGAAAAAACGGAAGATAGTCGACTAATTCAGCTCGTTAGGTGGTTGGGGTTTTTGATTACGACACTTATCCGTAGCAAGGATTTTCTGACGAGGAGAGGGAGATTTAATTTGTCAAAATAAGGGAAAATTAATGAAAAATGCCATTTTTTTCAACATTTTGCTTAAGGAGAAGAGTTCAAATACAATTTCTCTGAGCTATGGTATCTGTAAGTCGGTTAGCGCTTAAAGTCGAAGATGCTAGTTTTCTTGTTGGCATTATTGCTAATTAACTTGAAAAATATTTTTTCTTCTGAATCACTCTCGCATCACCAAGTCTTCTTGTCACCTTTCCCTCACCATACTTGTGAAACAAATAATTTTCTGACAGTTATTTGTCCGACGAGTAACGAATTTGATGTTAAAAATATAATAGGTACTGGAAAAAAACCAAAATATAGGCTATTATCTTCAGAAAGTATATTATTCGATCAAGTCTGACTTAAAAATTAGAGTAGTACTATATATTTTAGCTGAAAAACGAGAAACAGTTGTCTTTTTTAAAATTAGTAATTGTTTTGACCAAATAATTTTTCATTGTTTCACTCTTTGTGGTAGCTAGGATTGAATGATAAAGTTCTTGTAGGTTAAATTCAGTCTGCTGTTCGTAAAATACTCTGTGTTCTGAAAATTTAGTAAAAATAATTATTTTTAAGGTATCAAATCACAAAATTAATATTTCATTCTGACATTTTAATCGGATGGATGGTATTTCATCTCGAATCCGAAATTGGAGAGGCTCGGAAGGGAGTAATAATTTTGAGAAAAACGGATAGCTATAGATCAGAGAATTTTTTTTTGTTTTGTGCTTTTTCTGCTTGTAAAAGGTAGAGAAATATCATTTTCAATATCATAATTAATTTAATGTTTGAATATTGTTCGATTAAGTATGTTTGAAAATCGTTTTTTATAATCAAGTAATGAATATTTTTGGTCTTCTCATAGAATATTTATTTGAGAGAGGAAATACGAGAAAGAATTATTATTATTATTATTATTATTATTATTATTATTATTATTATTACTATTACTATTATTATTTCAAAATATCAGTATATTCCTAAAAATTTGGGTTGATTCAGATGGTTAAGAAATTTATAAAATTAAAAAAAATTTTAATTAGCTGGTTTGGAAATCATTGTTATTTCTTATCAAGGATTTAGGAAAAATGCCTCTGTGGTATATTTTATGACGATACATAGGGAGTATATTTTCTGTAGCGAATGGCATTATACAGTTATAATTTTCTCTTTCCTTTTTGCTAGACCATGATACTGATTGGTAATTTTCAGCTCTAAATTATCATTTCATTTAGTTCATTAAAAAAAAGTCTTGTAAGATAATATTTAATTTCATCAATCAAAATTTCTATTAAACTAGTTTTTGTATTGTAGTCTATCACTTTATGCGGCGTGAAAAACGAGATTTTTAATCGTCGTTGTGGCAGACGCAGCAAAACCAGAATCGGATCATGCGAAGCATTTTTTCCATAATAATATGTCGGGCTTGGCTTGTTATTGGGTGGTATAAAATTCGAAACGTTTTCGAATAATATTTAATGAGTAATCTTTTAGTGAAAATATCACGATTGACACGTACTAGATTACTGTGATTATAAACTGCTTTTGAACTCCGTAATTTGACCAAAAGAGATTAAATCAAATATTGCTTATTTCTGCTATTTTTCTACAAATAAAAAATTTTATTACCTGTTGTCGAAATTGTTTCAATCTGTAATTCGGACATTTTAATCAGAATATAAGTGTATTGTATAAATAATTTGCCAGATTAACGTAATACCTCTCAAAATTAATTTTAAATTTACGAAAAGATGGGTAAAAAAAAAGGGAAAATTCATACGAAAAAGTTACTAATTAAATTTTGAATAGACTTGAGTATTTACTGTGCAACGTTGTATATATTTATGACGAAGTTTTGCAGTTGGCCCAAAAATCGTCAACATTTTAGATGAAAACAAAAAAAAATATTTTTTTTTTAACTGGCCAATGATTTACGATGTCGAGGGCTTGTATGAATCGGAAATACGACGACGTATAAAAAAACACACGCCTGTGCGATTGTGATTGAATTTCGGTTGTGACGTTTTGTCAAAATTGATTATACCTCTATACATTATTTTTTATGCATGCGTGAGTGCATTGCACCGTGCTCATGATGGACCCATATGATGATGTGGCTGCATAAATCCTGCACAAGTTGCTGTTTTCTCGCGTGCAAGGTACGTGTAAAAGCATAATCCCATCTTTTATTTTATTTACCTATTTAATGTTTTTTTTGTTTTTTTCCCCCCTATATTTTATCGATATTTGAACATATTTGATATTTCCAAAAAACTGCATACCTACTTTGAAGTCGTATTTCCGATGTATGAATGCTTTATTACACTACCTTCATAATGAATTTTTATTTTTGCACCCTTTGTAATCTAATATACTGACAAAATAATTTTTTTTTTTTGCCATTTTGAATTTGTTCTAGGTTTGGATGAAACTTGTCTACAAAGTGAGAACGACTCATATCGATTGACCGAAGATTACCAATCCTCGTATGACGAAGTGCATTTTCACCGACTGAAAAATTCGCTATCCGGTGTGCCACCACCGCCTGTGATCACTTATCCACGGCAGACTGTCGAAGAAATTTTAAATATACTGAAAAATACTCAGTCAATGGCGGAAAACGAGCAGAATAATTCCCCAGCGATTAATTTACTGTCTACGTCGCGACTTTTTTCGCAACAGAAAGTGGAAAAAATTCTTAAATTTTTCAAAACATTAAACGTTACAAAACATGCAAATAGTCAAGGTTAGATGTTTTTATTAATTTTTTCCATCTCGAGTACCTGATAAATTGGACTGATCCTGAAACTTAATGATTGTATGCGTATAATTACATGTATTAAAAGGAGGCAAGATTTTTAGCTTGTAAAACTCGAACAAACTAAAACTGCTGCAAGAAACCTGATTAAAAACGCTGATAAAGATAAAAGAAAAAAGGTGGTAGCTTTTTATTTTCTAATTTTTCAACTGTGATTATGTGTTTCAAAAAATGTTTACTGATCCAAGTTGGTATTATAAAAATAAATTGAAAAGAGGTTGAACATGATTGTGAATTCACTTGTAATTTAGCTTACTATTCTCTCATATTTTCAGTCCCTAATTAGTAGGAAGATACAAATTTATAAGTTCACGTATCAAATTTTTTTCCTTAATTTTATGAAAATTTTAAATATATCATGTCATTTTGAGGGGTACCGTTAAGAGGGGCGTCAAGAGGGTGTGATTCTTTTTTTTTTTAATTCGCTACGAATAGGCCTTGGCCGCAGTTTTTTGTTATTTTTATTTAGAAAGGCCTTTTTTTTCGTTTTGCACCTCGGAAGAATTCTAACGGCACTCTTGGGTCATTTCTCTATTTGTCCATTTAATTCTTGCTTTGGAATCAATTATCATGGTGATTTCTTGATTGCTATAATTGTATTTTAATGTATTGTTGTAGGTTGTGATGAACCAAATTATGATAGTCAAATTATTGGTAAGATACAGTGTGAAATTCTTGAAAAACTACCAAATGATTGCCAATCTAGCGAGGCTATCGCGGGATTAGAAATTGAAAATCGATGCATATTTTATGATATTGGGTAACTTGATTACTTTAAAATTTCAATTTACCTTAACTTTATGAAATTCTATCCAAGCGACTCCCTCAGTCGATTTGACTAAATTTAGTTTTTTACTATGGAATGAAAAAAATAGGAAGAGGAAATAATGGGTTTTGTTCATTTTAGCCTCCTCAGATTTCTTTCCGGACTTGGGATGAGAATTAAATCAAATATTTTATTGTTTCCTGGAGTAGTTGGTGGGTCATTAGATTTTTGAAATAATGCAATTTATAATTTTTTTGAAGGTTACTTTGTTCATCTTTCTTTTACTGCAAAATTGGTTATTATATTGTGGGGATGTTAGTTTTTACTTTTCTTAATTGAATTTTTGGAAAAATTCGCATTGGGAGTTCTATTACTATAAACTGAGGAGACAGTTAGCATTGTAGAGTCTATTTTAAAGCTCCAATTGGCGATAAAAATGATTTTATTTACAGCAATGTTTGTGAAAGGGTGAGGATGATTCTTTTTTCTGCTGAATCTTTATCTATTTATTGTCGGCATCGTGGGATACTGACATGGGAGTTGAAGATTTCGCGATCCTGAGAATTTACAGTTGTTTAATGATTGTTACCTTTTAATTAATTGAATTATTTCTTATCGCAGGTACAACATTAATGATTTGTCGGAGAAAATTGTGGAATTGTATGACAAGTACCGTGACCGCTACGTTGGTTGCGAAACATCGTCATTTGTCACCGCCAACAGCCCGTCCAAATATTTTGGCAAGAAAAAAGAGAAACGAAAAATAATCGGTCGATCTCCTGCGCGACGTGCCGCCTTTCAAAAAACTCGCCGAAAAATATTTTCCTCCTTATCTCTGCAGGCAGCTAGTAAAGACGGCATTTATGGACTTGAAAAACGGACAATTCTTATAGACAAGTGAGTTTTTGAGATGTTTTCGGACTTCTGGACCTATTCATTATCGTTTCACTTTAATATTTTCCTCGATACAAATTAAATGTTTCTCTTGCACCCAGTATTCTGGCATCGAAAATACTCAGTTTCGTCTGTCTCTCTTGACTCACAAAATCTTTTAAATATTATCATCAGTGATTTTCTTCTCTCTACCTAATTAATAGATGTTATTATTTTCATTTTGAAAAATAATGGATGTATTAGGCTAACTTAAGAAAATTTCGGTTTCCCAAATTTTTTATTTCTTATTATTTTGTTTAGTCAACATCTCTTGGTGATTGAAAAAGGGCCGGTTCATATTATTTTCAAAAAAGGACTTCGTTTTTATTTCAAACCGCAGTTTTATTGCTTGTTATTTTAGGATGTCAATTCCGAATTATTGGATAAATATTTCGACAGTATTTTTTGCGAACTGCAAAGTAATATTTAATTCAGTCGTTCTCAACCGGGGTGTCGAAACCCCTGTCTGAGAGTGCCGTAAGATCTCGATAGAAAAATAAAAATACGTACGTAGAAATATTTTGTCATGTGATACAAAAAATGAGAAACTACTTTGTTTCTCGATGGTAGTTTGGCGTGGGGTCAAATAGTCACGAAGAATGGTGTTGAAAATCAAAAAAAGTTGAGAATTACTGATTCAATGTTAATGGGGAAAAAGTAATGATTCGCGAGGTAGTTGCTTCGAAGCGTATTTTATTGCCAGCACCGTGCATCTGTTATGATTGTTTGATAAAATCCTCATCGACCTACAATAGATAATGTGCTGTCATTACTAGGCAGTCGAAATTTCGCCGCTCATTTTCTCACAAAAATAATCTAATGTCTTTTTTCGAACTGTTGGCGCGTTGCCTCTCAAGGGTGTGGTGCCTGTTGGCCGACGCCTACTCTGCCTATTTGATAATTCTAGCTGGAAATACAAGATATTTCGTAAGTGGTTTTCCAAACTTGAAATATGGATACAACCAAGTACGATTAAGAATAAGAAAAAACAATAAAATACAGTCTGTTTTTCAAAATTTATTCTCAAAATTGCATTAGGCAGAGGAGCTACAAACTCGGAAAATTTGGAATTTTCCAATTGGAAAATTAGGGAAATTCGGTCGTGGAAGGAAAGAAAATTGTTGAACTCGTTAAGTCGTTGTGTATAAGCTGTATAACCAGGGACGTAGCCAGGATTTCTTCAATAAGAGGGCCAAAAAATTATTTGATGACTTTTTTGCTCGTCACTTTTGAAATTTAGTATCTATGAGACCCGCTGACGCATATTTATTGCTAAAATTTGTTCCAAATTTAGAAAGTTACCAACAAAGATTATAAATAAAAATTATTTTATGGATGGCAATTGCTCCATTTGACCTCGTGGCTACGCCCTTGATTATAACGAATATATTGCAGGTTTGAAACCTTCTAAAACGGTTAAGTGAAACAACTGCATTGCATTGAAGTATAAAAAGTTGCGTATGTGTAAAGTAAAGGCACTACCTAGAAATTCGCATTTTTGGCTACTTCAATTTTGACGATAGACCGTATGTTAAGAAAAATTTTTTCTAATTCGTACTCGGTAATATCCGTATTTTAGGTTTTGGAGAACCACTCGTGAATCCCCACATGTACATATAATACACCGAACACCTCCTCTATCGTGAAACAAAAAGTCTAAAAGAATCATTTTCTAAAACAAGCATTTTTTTTTTTTTTCGTTGCTTGCAGACCGCCTAAAAAAAAAGATGATAAACAGACGAGACGTGCGCTCTTTCTCAGCCCGGAAGAACGTAAAAACATTAAACTAGATCTGGTCAAACAGTCGCCCAGTAGACTGAAGTCTATTGAAATGCGGCGGTCCTTATGGATGCGTAGAAAGTTACTTAAGCGAAATACGCCCGGAAAACAAACGCCGAAAAAGTACGGCACCCCTAGCAAGCATACGCCTTACAAGGGGGGAAGCTTGTCGAGTAGACAAACGCCACGAAAATGCGGCACATCGAGCAAATGTACTCCTAGGAAGTACCTTTCGCCCAGGCAAAGTAGCGCAAAAAAGTGCTCGTTGTCGGGCGGAACCGGTCGGAGTAATTCAACTCTAGAGGATGCGGATCATCGGGACGAAATTAATGTAAAGGAGAAACGACGATGCCCGGAAGATGTGTCAGCCGTACATGACCAGTCTAACATTTCCCCCGTTGGCGAAGATGATCTCAGATTAGATAATCCTTTAGAATTGAGCGATACCCAAAGACGAGTAAGTAATGATTGCTACGTGTCACGCAGCGGAACAGAATGTGATTCCAGGGGCTTGAAACATTTCTCAATAACTGGAGCATCTTTATGGTCTAAAGTCGGGTATTCCGGTTTTTTTTTTCTCTCCTTGATAGTGTTTAATCTTCTTACATTTGATGGGAAGTTGAGCCGAAAATACGCTTCTCAATCTTGCGAAAATTACTTAAGGTATTTTTGAATTCTGGGAAAAAGTATAGATACTTGACTACCATGGGAAAATTGTGTAAATTTAAAACAGAATTTACTTTAGATCTTATATAGCACTATCTATTAAAGGTAACGAAGTTTGTAATTGAATGAAGTGAATAATATGTACGCCCGCTGGAGAATAGCTTATAAGCGGAACACACGTCTCAATATGAAAAATTACTCGAACCTCAAAAAATTAATAATTTTTGCTATCAATAGAGAAATGCTTTCTAAAATTTCTTTTCCATCTTTACCAATAATTTTCAGATAAAATCTAAAATTATTCACGAGGAAGAAAGATCCATCGTTTCATTGTTGAAAATTTATAAGTTTCAGCTGGATATTGGATAGTAATATTAATTAAACAATAAAACATAACCTTATTCTCACCCTGTGTGCTTGTATTAGTCTCTTAAAGGGATAAATATAATCAAGAATCGTAATATTTTTTATAAATTTTTTTTTTTGATTTGTTATATTAGTAAAATTTGCAAGTAGATGTGCTGTTATATCTGATTAAACATGGAAAACATACTGGAAAATTAAATTAATCTCATCAATTAACCCGATAGAAGAGGTTGATAGAAGGAAAAATAAATATTTTATTTAAACGCGCCTTTGGAATAAATGATGGATGTACAGTTTTCTCATTATCAATAATTTGACTGCTGTTATAGACGAAATCATGATCCAATCAGAAATTTCGCGCTTCTTGTACTTGTAAAAGAGGTTTATGTCAATCAAAATAAGATTTTCGAAATATATAAATTATAATTTTCTCATTTTTTTTGAATTACGGGTCTGTTGGAATTGCTTTTGTTCTGTATGTATTCGTGCTAAAATTTTAAGTTTCATCGATGAAAATTAACCTAATAAACTTAATTCTTGCATTACTTTATAGAAGTTATTGTGGGCTGTTTCGGCATCTTTGAAAGAAGCTGGTATTGGAAGTACTCACAAGAACTTTCGGCAGTGCGGGAGAAAACTATACAAGACATGTAAAAGCTTTTGGACCAGTTGCTCTTCGAATAGGAACATTAAAGTAGGAATTAGTGAACGAATGCTGTCGTTAGCATCCGAGCATGTAAAAAATGTGGTCAAAGAAGTGCAGGAACAAATCTGTGTACCGAGTTCAGTTGAATTATGGAGTCAAGATTCGAGTTCCTGCGATTTTTTCTCAAACATTAATGGCTGCCATGACGATGTATGAAACGAAATGGACGAGCTGTCGTCTCTCAAATTTTCTCCAGTAATATTGTATATTATAAATATAAAATGAACATTTTTGAAATTTATATATTTTTTAAAGTGTGCGTTTATCTTTTATCTTTTATATCTAAAAAATCATTTAATTTCTGGACGAGCCATATTGTGCCATTTACGTCTGAAATATAGGTATGTGAATAAAATATATGAAATGTATTCAAGTTTCTTCGCAATGAAAAAAAACCAACGAAGGACGAAACATGCCGGAAGAAAAAATTACCTGATAAATTCTTGAGGTATGAGCTCTTGAAAGACACGAGGAATACGCAAAATTTTTATTTTTAAATTATTGATAATACTGCTTCAACCGCCTTTTTAGCGAAGATATAGTAGTGATTTTGAAAATTATTCGAAGTTCTGGGAATAGCAATCGTGGGGCACAAGGTACATTAAATGTTGCGTTAAAAACAAGAACGTGTCAAGTACGAAAAAGCAGAGAAAGAAAGTAAAATGTAGACAGTTTTTGTTGGATTCGTATTGTGTACTTTTCATTTTAAAATAAATTTTCAATGAAAATCAGAAAAATGTTTGATAACAGCGTACGAAATATCTGTCTTAGTAAATTAACTATTACCGCCTTTAGTCGGGGAATGGTTTTTTGAGTTCTTACGAAAAAGGTACGATGTTTCATAAAAGTAGCGTTATATTTTCTCCTCCGAACAACTAAATCTTAAATTCTATGAAATAATCTAAATTGAAAATTTATGTAATTCTTATTTAATTTAAGAATTGCAAAACAATTTTCCTCGTACCTTTTAATTTATCGATTGAGAAGTTTTTAAGCTTTCACCGATAGGTTAAATGATCGCGATGATGATGCTACCGGGTTTAAATGGGTAAGTAGCGTTCGTTATTTTACTAATTTACTTTCCACAGTTTCATGTAGTTTTGTCTCATTCGAAGAAAAAGTAGATTCGAGGCATTCCATATTTTTCATTTTTAGGTCTATATTCTATTTAAAACGGGGAAACTCGAGTTTAGGTGCGTGAAATGGGCACAATAGATGAAAAATGCGTTACAAACAATATTTAAAAACCGCGGAAATTTATTATAACACGATTAAAAAATCTGAGAGACCGTCGAAATGAAAAAAAATTATTTAAGAAAAACATAAATGAAACCACTTTCATTCATTAATGGAGAACGTACCACTCCTTGATATTCATTAGAATCGTATATGAGCCGCCATTTCTAACGCCCGAAGTAGAGGTGAGCATATTTGGCCTACTTGAAACAAGATAAACACAGAGGCACTTCTTCATTTTCATTATACCTGAAAGAAAAACGTAAAAAAGGTAAAATGTAACTCACAGAGAAGATAACAGATAAGAATGGGACATCAATTTTCTACTCACAAGAACAGCGAGCAATTCCCACAATAATAATCGTTACATTTATAACACTGATTTAGAGGTGTAAAACAGTTTAATCTTTCGCAAAATGAGCATTTTTCAGAAACTGAAGGACAGTATTCCTTTGAATTATACTAAAAACAAGACCACGAAATTAAGGAGGGAGTGTAACAAAAGATACTAAATGAATTCAGCTTAGGGTACTCACTATCGAACGTTTGCAGTCGAGTTTGCCGTTATTATCCAAGAGAATTTGTTTAAACTGTTTACGCTCCAATTTCGGGAGACTCATGGAAGGTACGGGGGATCGAACTGGAATTACCGGTGTAGGACGGGACTTCGCTCCTTTATATAGCATTTCTATTGTTTTGTCTATAACCGAGGCAACGAATTAGTAAAGATATGCGGTCATGCAATCATCCAGAAAATGATTTATCTCACCATAAACAGACTGTTTGAATTCCTTCGCATCATCAAAAGAAAGTCTTTTCAGTTGAGGGGTGAAATCATAATCCACGCTCAATCGTTTGTTGGACGACATTTACAGGCTAAAAATAAGAAACTGAACCGCAATTAAATTACAAATAGGTTCGAGTAGAAGCTACAAAGCGCCAAAATATAGTTAATCGCTCTTAATCTTGATTGAATTAAGCTCGAGTTTTTCTGCGATGATAATGGCCCATATTCACAAAAGTCACTTTAGTCTCCCTTCACTTAAACTTCACTTAAAAATGACTTTTGGCACAATTTTGTATTTAAGAGTGTGTTAACATTTTATTTTTACATTAGAACTCTCATAAGAAATACAATGTTCTCACATTTTTAAGCCCAAAATTGTGCAAAAAACTTATTAAAAGTGAAATTTAAGTGGAGGGAGGTTAAAGTGACGTTTGTGAATATGGACCAATGATATTAATAAGGGATTAGGCATGAAAAATCGACTGTAGCCTTCAAGGATATATATAATGATAGAGACGACACGGAACAGTTTTAACATGAGGTTGAGGGTCCTGACTATAAATGCCGCGTGCTGATGTACGAAGTACCACAGACTGAACACCTCAACCAATAAGAATCGAAAATTGGTGTAAAAGTGAGGTACTTTGTACACCAGTCTTTATAAACTGATGTGAGGTATGCAGAACGAGGATTGAAAGAACTTGAGACTTTCTTCTTTTAAGAAATTTATTTCGCGACTAAAAAGTATTTTACAAACGAAAAAGTAAATGGCGAAGCAACAGTGATATGCGATCGAAAGTAGTAGGGGAAACACTTTGTGACTAGAGTGTACATATGACATATATATATTGTGATAGTGATGATGATGATGAAGAATGAGATGAGGTGGGATTTCGTATCAACACCCCCCTGAAATTTTACCGATTGAATTCTTCATCGTGTTTGACGCTGAAAGTTAACGAATTATTGTTATTACAAAAATACATTAAGTACAAAAAAAAATTCAAGTATATATAAAAAAAAATATATGAATAATAAAAAATTTTTCAAAAAAAATTGACATCGTATTTTTTATTTAATTTTGGTAACTTGGATTTCTAAAAAATTTTATTGAGCTGTGCCTCGAAAAATTAAAAGATAATAAAAATTGAATAAAATAAATAAATTAATAAATATATATAAAAATGGTAACATGCATGCAATAATGGACATTAATATGTCTTGAGAAAGTATATGGTGTATATTGTCGTGGCTCCGCCCACGGGTCTCCCGCGCACAGGCGATGCGCCGGAGTACTCCCTCTAGGAAGAGGAGACATTGGTGTTGAGGCAACGTCAGTTGTGAGTTGCGAGGCTGTGTGAGCAGGCGTGTGACTCCAACCAACTTTATATGGTCCCTTGGACCTTAAACCACACTAATTATAAGCTTCTACCCACTACATGGTAGCAGGAGCAATTAGGTATGTGGTCAAAAGGAATGAATAATTCTTTGCGGATTGAATAAATTCGTCTATAAAAATCGCTTCCACAAAGCATAACTCTCAACAAAAAATACTTGTATTTTTTCCCGAATAATTTCTTATTATTCTCAACTGTAACTGAATAAGTTAGCCTATTTACTGACCGTAAATACTTCGTATTTTATTTCTGCTAAACACAGAAAGGAATATTTATTCGAAAAATAAATGACATAATATAATACATGGTATCTCCAATACTATAAAAAATTATGCGGCGAACATATTTTTCGCCGCCCCCAGTAAAAAACAGAACTAAACATTCTCTTTTATAATTTTTTTCATCTTACACACGAAAATATAGGCGAAAAAATTATTGAAATAATTTTTCCGCCGCCCCTAGCATTAATATTGACCATATTACGTATTTTCTTACGCATTCGGACATAGGAATAAAGTCCTTAAAAAAAATGTCTGCGAAAAAATTAATTTTATGTCCGTAATTAGCATCGAAAAATGTTTAGACAATAATTAATTTACAAGATCTCAACCATCTATAAATATTTTAATCGTTTTTTCTTACGAAAAATATCGCGCCTACGAGAATTTATATCGACAAATATAATTATTTCCTTCTCTCTCGCACCCGCACGATTAAAAAACGTGATTTATAAAATGTAAAAATTCGTCCGAAAATAGATAAAATACAGTGTCAATGAATCACATCGACGTATTCAAGGACGAAAACGGCCAACATTGTCGTAACTTGCAAAACGTATACTCACACATTTACAAAATTACGTGTAAATATACGCAACCCTACAATTACGTACGCGCGTTGCACGTTGTAGGCATCAACCAAATATCGTCATCGTATGCTCACGCATGCGCAGAATGCAAATTCTGATCACGTCCACCTTGCCGCCTAATCCAAAGAACCGATTATCGATGCTGCAAGGACGTGACCGCTCATCCCTTAATAAGTCTTTATTAATTTTACACATTAATTAATGCGTTTTTTAATTAATTTTCACGTAAATTTGTGTATTTTCGTACGCTTTATTATAATTCGCGAGAATTATTACGTGATTTTTTCGATTTTACGTCTTTTACGTAAATTTTGTGCGTTCCCACGCCGCGATCTATTAAGTGTTCAATACGACATATTGAAAAAACTTTTTTCTTATTGAAATCTTTTTTCGAAAATTACTTTTGTGCGTCTTTCCGTAATTAACATTACGTCGAAATTTCATCTTTTCGCCAAAAAGATTTATCTCGCGATAATTTGCGTATCTTCTCCGTATCCTCAAAATACGACAGGTGTAGTGGCCAGAATCAATAATCCACACGCCAATCAATCCATTATCAACGAAAATTGGTAAGTCCTAATGGATTATAATATTTCAATATTATATAGAATGTGCCTTTTTTTACTTTCCAAGTAATTATCGTATATTTTCTCGTAAAATTATTACGCGAAACGTAATCTTACAATTACGAAAAATTCAAAATTAAGTCTTTTTGGATTCGAAAAATCCTATATATTTTTTTTGAATGAGAAATCATTTATTTGCATTTAATTTATTTATTTACGTATTCATTTGACCAATGAAAAATATGGGGTTGCCCTCATATATTTCGTAAATTTTATTTGAATTAATTTTGCATTTATAAGTGTCGCGATTAAAAAACCTTTTATCGCCCTAGGGTCACGCCCGATTTTTTTTTGGGTCCCTAACACTTAGACTATATTCGTTGAATTTCCCATTCATGTTATTAAATTGGATTCTCGTCCTAGGGTCACGCCCGATTTTTTTTAGGTTTGAAAAACTTAAAAATCTATTTTTTGAATTGACCATTCATGTATAAAAATCGGTATGATGCCCCAGGGTCACGCCCAATTTTTTTCAAGTTCGAAAAACTTTGAAAAATTTTTATGAATTGACCATTCATATATAAAAATCATAAATTTGTCCTAAGGTCACGCCCGATTTTTTATCGATCGCAAACACTTAGAAATATTTTCAAAAATATTTATATCCTCACAGATATAACCCTAAAATACATGGTAGATTACGCAATTTTACATTCCGTATACAGGTATAAAAAATAATTTTCTGCCTGAACCGTATTGCGTACGTACTTACGTATATTTTTTACGTACATTTTATGTTCGTACAACTCTAGTGTGTTGAAGTTCGTGTTATTGACACGTATTCGTAATTAGGTCACTATGTTAACGCATATTATTTCCTATTACACATATCTTTAGCGTTTTCCAAACGTAATTTTGCATTTTTATACAAATTTTTTTTGTATGTCTGTCTGTCAACAGAAACGAAATGGCTGACAAAAATCAGCAACAATCACCAGCTGACGCTCGTGAAGAGGATTCCCTCTTCGATCCCAATAATGTCCCATGGCATGAGGAAGTGGATCGTGAGATCCAACAACAACAACAAGAAGCTGCTCAATTAGCTGAACAAGCTAAAGAGAAGGCAGCTGACGATGAACAGTTGCGCATGTTCAAGGAACATGAACAAAAAATTCGCAAGAATTTGGCCAAGAAAAAAGAGGCTGAAAAAGCCAAAGAGGCCAAAAAAGCAGCTGATGCTGACAAAGCAAAAAAGGCTGCGGACTCGGAAAAAGCCCGAAAGGCTGCTGACCAGGAGAAGGCCCGAAAGGTCTTGGATCTCGACAAAGCCCGAAAGGCTGAAGAAGTCGAGAAACTCCGAAAAGCTCTAGCCGAAGATAAAATTCGACTAGAGAAAGAAGCCGAAAAGCTTCGATTGGCTAACGAAGCCAAACAGAAAAAAGCTGCTGAAGAAGAGCAGCGAAAAAGAGCCGAAGCTATCGTTGAAAAACCAGCTCCTCGTAAGACGATATCATTTATGTCCTCATCTTCGGATTCAGACATATCTGATGACGCCTACGAATTTATGGCGATTGTAGACAACTGCCAGTCGTACGCCCAACAACTTGACCAGCTGTTAGAGACACCTTATGTCCAAGGCGAAAATTACGACAGAATTTTGTCAGAAATCGAAGCCATCGATTCTTGTCTCCAAGACCTGGAGGTTCCGCCGAAAGGCCTGGACAGAAAAATTCTGGTTGCTTCCCGCAACTGCAAGAGAGATCTCTTGGTAAAAAGGGCCAGAATACTCAAAAAGTATGCGCCTGGCACCTTGGAACCTACGCCGAATCCACCCCCTTCGACTTCGTTTCAACAGGAGTTTGAAAATATGAGGAAGAAGGAGGCTGAAGAGAAACTTCGACGAGAAACTCGAGCTAAGGAATTAGCTAAATCCCTTGTACAAAATCGTGAGGAATTGTACAAATCTCTCAACTCGTATCGGCATTGGGAGAAATCCCTAAAGGATGTCGAAACATCGATCAACGACGAGTTTCAAATGAACATTTTACAATTTGAAAGATTGTATCTGAAGGAAACTTCAGAAACTTCAGATGGTCACTCAAGCCATCCGAAAGATGACGACTACCTGGAGCAGGAAGGTGCGGATCAGCCTGCCAAGCTGAAACAACCGCAAAT
Source organism: Ericerus pela (assembly GCA_011428145.1). Lineage (NCBI taxonomy): Eukaryota > Metazoa > Arthropoda > Insecta > Hemiptera > Coccidae > Ericerus > Ericerus pela. Next base: position 762,073 of record WOFM01000522.1, on the reverse strand, counting down.
CGAAAGAAGTAATTCTAAAAAACGTACTTTCGAACAGATGTCGAACGGACATTCTGAGGATGTTGAGGCCCCAACCCCTTCTAAAACACTCAGAGGTGAGTTACCTCTTAATTCCTCAGAACATTCGTTCACACCTGTGCCTGTTATTAATAATAATACGCAATCCAATCTACTATTGGGACTATCTGAACCAATTCATCCTTCCACAGAAATTAACACTTCTGATTATCAAAAACAATCTTTTGGCTATATTCCAAAATGTTGGGAATCTCAAACGGAAAACCCGTTAGAGAAAGGTTTCACCAACCTTAAACCCCCTAAATTCTATCTGGAAAGATGGAACGGAGAAATTTTGGGATATCCTGGATTTATTAATGGCTTTAATAATTATGTAAATAAACGCAACGACATTGCGATACCTCAAAAAATAAATTTACTACAGGGTGCACTACCAAAATTTCTCTCTGAAAAAATTAATCATTTTTCTCCCGATGACGTTGGTTACGTTCAACGTTTGAAATTTCTCCATAGTAGATATGGTGACGAATCTAAAATTCGTGCTGCATTGTGGGAACAACTTACAGCTTTTCCTACAACAACCAATGAATTTACATCTATTTTAGATGGACTTGATTCAGTGTCTGTTATGATAGATCGCTATCGTATGGTCTGCAAAACTGTAGACGAGGAACAACTTTTTAATATAATAGTTAAAAAATTTCCTCCCAGATCCTATCAAAATAATATTAGATCAGGCGAAAGGCATGTCAAACATTTGTTTGAGGCAATTCGTGAATTTATTAAAATTCGAGAACTTACTAATGACCTTAGTACCTCCATGCCTAAAAAAGTAGACTCAACATCTAATTCTAATAAGCCTAATATTGATAGAAATACCAATACATCTAATAAAAATAGGAATAATCAGCCTAAAGGCAGACGTAATTTTGCCATTACAAATACTGGCAAAAGGAGAGGAAAAGATAAATCTAATCCTTCTAATTCAAACTCGTCTAATAAACGTTTTAAATCTACAGATGCTAACACATCGTTTTCAAAATCCTCAACAACAAATTCTTCCGTTGTTACAGGTGCCGATGGCTCAGTTTACCTGAGATTACCGAAAGGTAAATTAATCCCCATCAGCGTGCTGAAGGTTACCGCAAAAGGTAATTGTATTTTTTGCGATCGCCAGCACCACAGTTTCCTGTGCTGCTCAGTAAATACGTTGGACGAACGTAAACAGTTTTACCAACGCAGAAACCTCTGCGTTCGATGCTCTAACAAGCATAACGAAAATGAAGACGTCTGCAGAGTGCTGCCACCACAACACTGCAGATGGTTCGAGTGTTTGGGACGAGGACATCATCCCAACCTATGCCCTAATGCACCGTATCCGATCACTCGGGGTAAATGCGACGCATGGCAGGAAGTTCTGGAAGAGTACAAGGTGTACTTGCCAGAAAAAAGTATGTTTCAGCAACATAAATCGTTTATAGAAAATGATAATTCTATAAATAATGATTTTTCTTTATTTCCACAGCTGGAAAATGGATCTAACAATCCATCGCTGATACCGAAAGTATCAGGAGTAGAAGAAGAAGAGGCCAAACAGCAGTACGGATTGCCCATACTGAGTGAGTCTTTTTCATTTTTTAACAATAATGATACTTCTGCTCATTTTCTTACGTTTCAATCGTATGTTCACGTATCCGAATTTTCCGATTCTATTAAAATTAATGGATTTTTTGATTCTGGTAGTAAGGAAACTTACATATACCAGGAGTATGCAAATACTTATCTTAAGGAAAATATGTCTGATGACTATCAGACTTTGCAATTTAAAGGTGCTGCAAACTCAACATCGAATACCTTTCGATCGTTTAAAGTCCAATTTCAGATTCAAAAACCTGATGGAACGAAAGTTCTTATTTTGGCAAACACTGTGCCCTACATAGCACGAAATTTATCTCAACCAGATTTTAAGGAATTCAAAATTCTTTTTCCTCAATATTCACATATTGAATTCTCCGTTATTGACCGTGAACATACGATACATTTGCTTATCGGTAATGATTTTATGTGGTCCTTCGTGAGAAACGTCAGACAACTCTCCCCTACTCTAACATTAATCAGTACTGATTTTGGACATATGTTAGGAGGCTCTATCGACCCTCTGGTGGAAAGTGACGCTTTTACTTCTATCTTTTTTACCACTCCACAAAGTGTAGAAAATTTTTGGAAGTTAGATACCCTAGGTATTGAAACAACTAATTTAGTTGAAGCGGAAGCGGAAGCTGAAGCGCTTCGACTGTTTTACAAGGATATTACTCTTGTAAATAATCGTTATCAAATACGATGGCTATATAGGTTCAATCCTCCGCCACTTTTAGACAATTATCGTCTAGCTTATCGTCGCCTAGCACAGCAACTACCAAAAATGATACAGAATCTCCAATTCTTTCATTTATACGACCAGTATTTTCACTCTTTGGTAGACTTGGAAATGATCGAACCTATAGATCATGATACTCCAGCTGAGCTAGTGCACTACTTACCCCACAAAGGTATATATGATCCTACAAAAAGTACTCCACTTCGCGTAGTTTTCGATGGTTCTGCCAAAACCAAAAAATCGAATCATTCTCTCAATGATTGTATGTTCAAAGGGAAAATAATCTTAGCAGATTTAATATCGATTCTACTAGGCTTTCGTAAAGACCCTTACGGAATAGTAGCAGATATTAAAAAAGCCTTTCACCAGATAGGCCTACATCCAGCTGACAGAGATGTCACTCGTTTTTTCTGGATAAAAGACCCTACTAAACCTATGGATTTGACCAATCTATTAGTATTTCGGTTTTGTCGTGTTCCGTTTGGAATAATTACGGCACCATTTCTTTTAGCAGCGGTTTTGCTAAATCACTTTCAACTCGTTGATAAGGAATTCCATGATAAATTCTTGCAACAGTTTTATGTTGACAATTTGGCAACATCTTTACCTACTTTTCAAGCGGTAAAGGATCTATATTATAGATCGAATAAACTGTTCAACGATATTTCAATGCAACTCGCATTATGGGGAACGAATTGTATACCTATGCGAAAAGAATTTGATCCTAAATTTGCATTGGATAAGCCTCTTGTAAAGGTTTTAGGACTCGTTTGGGATATGGATAACGATGTTATGTATATTCCAACACCTCAAGCTCTAACTGCCTGTTGGACAAAACGATCTTTCTTGAAGGTCATGTCTTCATTTTATGACCCTCTCGGTTGGTTCGCACCAGCTTTCATACCCTCCAGATCATTTATTAAAATACTTTGGTCTGAAGAGTTGAAATGGGATCAGCCAATCCCAGAGAAACTACAACCTGTAGCCACTGATATCCTTAATGACCTTATGGATTCTACTAGGTATTGTCTTCCCAGACAATTGTATATTGGGACTTATAATCCTGATGCATGCCAACTACATGCGTTTACCGATGCATCTAACGTTGCATTTTCAATGGTAATTTACGTACGTTTTTACAATAAGGACTCAAATTCTTATTCTGTACGTTTCCTTATGGGTAAATCTCGTGTCACTCCCATGAGATCCATAACTATTCCAAAACTGGAACTTATAGCCGCCCTAATCGGTGCTAGAGGTCTACGTGCGACACGTAAACCGATGAATCTACAAAATTCATGTACCTTTCTATGGTCTGACAGTAAATGTGTCTTGACATGGTTACTTGAGCGTAAAATTTTACCTCAATTCGTAGCAAACAGAGTTAATGAAATAAAATCCATTCCATCGGTTGATTATCGCTACGTACCATCCATAGAAAATCCTGCAGATATTGGATCCAGAGGATCTACTGTAGACAATCTCATGCAGTCACTTTGGTGGACTGGTCCATCTTGGCTCCACCAAGATTCATCCTTCTAGCCAGAAACTGACTTACACGTCATTGAGTCTCTGCCAGAACATACTGAGGAAGAAATTTCTAAACCAGTATTTTGTACCTTAAGGCAATCCTTGAGTATTTCACCAAAATTATCATCCTCAATATCTGTGAAAGCAGATGATACCTTTGATAATTGTCGTCCAGCCAGACGAAGAAGGATTGAAAAATCTCGAAAGAGACTTATCCCTCAATTCTTCCTTAATTCAGATAACTCTGAATGTGAAGTTCAATTGCCTAACTCTCAACCCAATCCTGTACAGGAAGAGGAAACAGAGATAGTCCAATCTTCACAACCCATTGACTTGTCAAAAAGCAATATGGATCCCGATAAATATCGTAATTCCTTTACGAGCTTTATTCATCCTCCTTCAAATACACCATTTGAAATTAACATTGAAAGATTCAATTCTTTGAAAAAACTTGTTAGGACATTTTACCAATGTCTGAAAGCAGTTCGTCGATTTAACAATCGAAGGATCAGATGGAAACGTTTGTTAAGTCCATACGCAATAATGAAATTTAACTTTCATTTTGTAATGCTTTGCTTCATATATGCCGACCAAAAGAAATATTTCCCCAAAATATTTGACATTCTTTTGAAGCAAAATCCTCCAAAATATGTTTCCTATGGAAAATTTCATATTTGTATGGATCCCTCTGGAATTTTGCGTACTAGAAATTACCTTCCAGAAATACCTTATGCAAAAGATATGCTTTCGCCCATATTATTGCATCCTAAGTCTTACCTGACTGAACTTATTCTAATGCATACACATCTTACCAATGTGCACACGGGTAGCAAGTTCACACTTGCGGATTTCCGTCGGCATTATTTTGTGCCGAAGGCCTTGAAAGTCCTTCCACAAATACTCAAAAAGTCTTGCATTTTATGCAAAAAATCTGAGAATAAACCTTTTAAGCTACCGACTCACTCGTCCTTGCCAGATTTTAGACTTATTCCATATACCCACCCCTTTTCTTATACGGGTGTAGATATTTTTGGACCTTTTCCTGTATTCGACAAATACTTACCAAAAAGGAAAACTCAGTTGGCGACACCAACGTCTACCATTTATAAAAAATGGGTTCTTATTTTCACTTGTCTATCAACAAGGGCTGTTTATCTAATTTCGATTTCGTCTTTAACGACGACAGAAATTTGGACAGCATTTCTGACATTTTTTGCTGATAAAGGAACACCCAAAGCAATTCTGTCAGATAATGCGGCACAATTTCAGCTGCTTTCGGTATACCTACCGAATTACTGGACAACTTTTTCTGAAACCTCAGAAATAAAGGACAGTCTCGATACGAAAGGTATCGAATGGCATTTCATCCCGGCAAAAGCCCCGTGGTATGGTGGAGTTTATGAACGTATTATCGGCATTATAAAACAAGTGTTTTACCGAGTTCATGGACACAACTCCATATACATCCATACTTTTCAGGCTAGTTTGAAGGACATTCAAACTATGGTTAACTCTAGACCTCTTTGCCCATCTTCCGATGATAATGGTCAACATACGTTGACGCCAGCGCATTTTCAACATGCGAACTTAGGAACACTAAGTTTACCTGACGATCTGACTTTACTGGAATCAACTCCTACGGCTAAACAGATCTTAGATATGTGGAAATTGGATCAAGATTACCTTAATAAACTTTGGCTATCTTGGAAGAGAGAGTATTTACTTTATCTTCGAGACAGACCCCAGTCTGCCTTACCCAATGCATATCGTTCGGTTTCATACCAACCGCAGGTTAATGACATAGTTCATGTTTTAGATTACACATCTAAACCTGGCGTATACAAACTCGCTAGAATCACTGGTCTCGAGAAATCGCATGATGGAAACATCAGACACGCGAAAATTGAATTCTCTAGTAAAAAAGAATCATCTCGACCACTGAAATTTTTGGCTCCGCTAGAGCTAAAATCGAAGGTTACTCAAAATTAGAAATAATTTTCCTTCTCCCTTTCTAAGATATACCTGGACATGACATATGTAGGAAAGGTTCAAAAAACCTTATTTTTACTGTCTTTAGGGCGCGCCATAATAGAATACTATGCTCCTAAAAACGGTATACTTTTGATTTTTTGGCACCCACTCTTGTTGTCAAGTACCTCATGAAGGATCACGGGCAATTGGTGACAGCGCATGCACTCTTTCTAAGACATTGACAATGTTTTGCAACTTGCTAACTTCCCACTCTTCCTTACAGAATCCGTTATCTATGGCCAAACATAACATGTGTCTTCCTTTTCTACAAAACGTCCGGCAGTTGCTCAGAAGACTAATGGATTCTGTTATATATTTTTATCTCCTACAGTTTGTACTTTTTTATTTTTATATTAAATAAAGAACTTTGTTTGTACTTGTCATGTCAAATCTTTCTTAGATTTCAGGTCGATCTTCAGAAGGTAGTCTCCGAAGACTACCCTCGCACACCGCCCCCAGTGTCGTGGCTCCGCCCACGGGTCTCCCGCGCACAGGCAATGCGCCGGAGTACTCCCTCTAGGAAGAGGAGACATTGGTGTTGAGGCAACGTCAGTTGTGAGTTGCGAGGCTGTGTGAGCAGGCGTGTGACTCCAACCAACTTTATATGGTCCCTTGGACCTTAAACCACACTAATTATAAGCTTCTACCCACTACATATATATCTAAAAAAAATAAATAAAATTAAATTAAAAATATAAAAATTGGTAACATGCAAATAAAATAAAGTATTGTGAGTAATTAATGATTCATCGCTCGTATATTTCGATTTGAGAAAGAAAGATTATTTGATAATGCAAAAAAAAATATTCACGAACATATATTACACGAATAAAAAAAATAAAAGAAGACGAAAAAAAAATTCACAAAAGTATTTTCGACAGTGGGTTCGATGAATTCTATAATACGCTACGTATTTTATTTTAAAAGTATACATGAAAAAGATTGTAGAATAACATACGTTGCATCGTATATTATCTTTCGTATGTTGCATTGTATTTGAAGTGGCGTTTAATATGTTCTGAGATAAGGCAACGTTTTCGGTTTATCTTAAAATGCGGTCATGTAATGAGTTTTAATCTCTATTGTATTTATTGTTAGAGAGTTTCCTTTCATAAATTTGTGTGGGAATATTTCATGTATTTCTCTCACGCTTGTTGGAAAATGTATAGGGTTTTTATTATACGAATTGTGGGGTTTTTTCTTGTTCGATTTTCATGATTTTTTCTTTGTGACAATATTCGAGAAACCTTTGATTTATCTGTTGCATGTATTTTCTCGTAAATTGTATTGTAAGGTACTCTTTTTGACAATAATTGAAGGCCAATTTTTCAGCAAATATTTTCGTGTTATGACTTACATTTGAACATTTGACGACTTGTATTTGAAATGGGAAAATTTTGTACATATATTAAATTCGAAATAAATTATTATATTATGTGTATATGTTGGTTTCGTTTAATATTTTTACAATTATATTTTCAAATTTGGATCGATCTAACGATTTTGTTAGTATATCTGCTAATTGATTTTCGGAGCTTACTGTTCTAAAAAATATTATTTTCTCTTCAAAAGCTTCCAAAATCGAGTAGCATTTGATCATTAGGGCTCTCGACTTTCTTTGACTACCCCCAGAACATATTTTTTGTGTCGAAATATTGTCTTCCATAATATCCACCATTAGTTTTTCTCCAAAAATCTCGTAATTCATGTATTGCATTACCTTTATCGTATCTAGGGTATCAAAAACTGCAATTATTTCAGCCGCAGTGCTTGATGAGGCGTGAATTGTCTGCTTGCAGCAATTCCACTCCACCAAGTCTCCATAGGCGAACCGCATAAATCCAGTTATTGACTTCCCTTTACTAAGGTTCTGTAACTCTATATTCGTATCATCAACCTGGGGTGCATAAGAGGCATCTATATATGCTTGTATTCCATCCCCTTTTGATGTATATTTTAGATTATAATTTTTGGTTGTGTTAACGTATCTGAATATTCTTTTTACATAATTTTTTAAGGTGTCGTTCGAATTATTCTGAAAATGGGAAAAGAAATTCACTGGGAATAATATGTCCGGTCTCGTAAGTCTTGCCAAATAAAGTAGTCCCCCTATCATCGATCTATACTCTGTATCATCTCTACCATTTTGTATTTTGTCTATTTTTAATCCCGTTTCCATTGGTGTATTGGTATTTTTAAGTTTAGATATTCCAAATTTTTTGATCATTTTTTCTATGTGTTTATATTGCGAAATTGTTATTGTGTTCTTTTCTATATCTCTCATTATCTCTAGGCTCACAAAAAGTTTTGGATTATTCGTAATCGTAATTGTAAAATCTTTTTGCAATTCTTCATTTATTCTAGTAATGGCAGATTGTGAATTTGATGCTACTAATATGTCGTCTACATAACTCAAGAAATATGTTCTATCTTCGTTATTTTTCATTATATAAAGGCATCTATCGCTTTTAGTTTTTTCAAATCCCATTTCTTTTATTTTTATGTCCAATAAGTCATACCACGATTTGCTGGAAGTTTTTAATCCGTAAATTGATTTTTGTAGTTCGAGTACTTGATTTCTATTTGTTGATACGAAATCCCACCTCATCTCATTCTTCATCATCATCATCATATCATTCTATATATATATGTCATATGTACAGTCTAGTCACGAAGTGTTTTCCCCTACTACTTTCGATCGCATATCGCTGTTGCTTCACCATTTACTTTTTCGTTTGTCAAATATATTTTAGTTGCGAAATAAACGTCTTAAAAGTCAAAAGTCTCGAGTTCTTTCGATCCTTGTTCTGCATACCTCACATCATGGTAGCCATCGCTATGGTAGAACTTTGAGGAGAGACTTATAAAATTTAAATTGATGAACTAATTATTTTTTTTGAAATTCAATTTGCTGCTGTGCGTAAAATTTTTTATGTTTTTTGTTAAGTAATACACGAAAAGTTATCGTGTTTTCTCGA